>APFE030158535.1:0-24685 GCA_000404065.3 Pinus taeda
TTTTCTATGGTGGAAATGGATTCATAACCGTCAAAAACCACCTGGATACCCAAAATCCTAAGGTTTGCTAGCTATAACCCAGGTTTCCCAAAATTTCTGTTGGATTTTGACAAAAATCATGACTACTCTAAAAGGAGCAGGTTGATTATGGAAAACCAGTGAAAAGGCTTTTTACAAACAAATATATTTATAAAGAAAAGGCAAGTGCACACACAACAACAAACCTAAAACAAGAAGGTATGTAGTAGATGGCCAACAACCAAGCACATCAACAACCATTCAAAACACTCATATTCAGTAGTCATATAAACATCTCTTAAAAATTTCATCACATAAGTCTCCAAAATCTAAAGATTTATTCTAAACCACATTTGAGAATGTTCTTGGAAAAAAAAAAATTGTTGGTCAAGAAACTTTACATACCAGAGTGAACCATGAAAGCAATAACACTCACCTCAACTATTCCAATTGTTACATTTATTTTTTTACGGTTAGCAGAACATTACATATTACATATGTTTACATTGTTCAACCAAAAAATATTTAGAAACAAAATCCTCCTTCACAACCATTGACTAAACAAAAAAGATTTAGAAACATTGGTGGGAAATTTCCCATTCCAAAATATTGTATGAGATAATTTAATTAGGCCAAAATTTCATAAATGCAAAAACATTTATATTAATAAATTTCCATGCTATGCATGAAATATTTTAACTCTTATGAATTGTAACCTTTTAGTTGGGTTAATGTACATGTTCAAGGAAATATTCTAGCAAGATTGTGCAATCACATTCCTCAATCTATTCACTAAAAAATGTGGAGGGTAAAACCTAAAAATAGATTTACTGATAAGGAGTAAAACCTAAAAAACAAAATTCATGACCTTGCTGATAATGATGGCTGCATGTGAGAATACCTAATCTAGATTCCAGACATAAGATATGTACTGTTTAGCAAAAGTGGGCACATATCAATTAAGCTAGTCCAACTCAAATATATATGTTTGATAACATAAAATTTTTATATCAATTACACAAATGATAAAATCAGGCCAATGGGACCCAAAGGTACATCAAGCTACAATGACCATGTGGGAGCGATTAGGCATCTCCTAGAAAGGTAAATTATAGAGGTGAGTTGGACACCCTGAATTTCTATGTCGTCCATATCCTTTATGATTGATTAAATACTGTACAAAAAAACTCTTGTCGAATAACATAGATATTTACATTTATTTTGATTCTTGTCTACCAAAGAATATATGTACAATTAAAAGCCAGGCCCCTGCATGAATTGGTGGAAAACTGGCAACTCCTTTACTAGTGTGCTGAAGTGACTGAATTGCCACTCTCGGGCAAAGAGAATTGTTTGATTAGTTCTTGAATAGTCCCAACCGTGAAGGATTCTAAGAAGAGAATGAGCTTTCTTTTTTTCTTTAGGAGTACCAAATGTGAGAATATTATACAGAGAAGGCATTAATGATGGCACTCCAACACAATGATAGAAAAACATAAATAATTTGTCCTTTCATTTAGCTGAAGATGAACCCAATCTTAAATGGTTGCCTATTAGAGGGATTGCAAAGGTTTCGCTAACTACAAGTAATCCTCTTAGCTCTCTTACAAGAACATCCAGAACATCAACTGCATATTTTCTAGTTTTTATCTAAGAATCCCTCTGTAGAGGAAAAACTAGTGCAAGATTTGGAGGAAGTGGAGTGGTCACATGGGAGATTTAGCATAGTAGACCATCATGACGAATGTGATTTCTTGGAGAAATATTGACATTTCCTTACTTATGACACACTGAGCATGAGCAAGATTTTCTTTGATTTAAAAAGATTGGGTCCTTACTATCATGATAAATCCACAAGCACAAGATTTGAAATACAGAGAAGTCAAGCCAAAATAGAGTTGTGATCTGGGAAAACTATTGGGATGAAATCCAAGGTGGAGACGGGAAGAGTGACTGGGTGATTGAGAAATAAGCGTTATTAAGAATAAATTTCTTATAAACATAGTAAAGAAACCTTTCATCACTGATCAACAACCAATGAACAAATCACATAGCATATCAATATCTCTCCTGAAACAAAGATCTGAGAAGGTGTTTAGAAGGATTAGACAACATCATAATGTATTGATGATAATCACAAAACCATGAACCAATTACTTTTCTCAAAATACATTTGTCCATGTGCATGAAATATATTACATTTGTCCATAAATTTGTCTCCCATACAAAAAACCATAATCATTGCATGTTGGGGAAAAATAAAACATTAATAGGTTCTTCTTTAGTGAAAGAACCATGCTATGATAGACCCCAGAAAAATGATAACAACAACCCATTCGCACAATGGGGATTTATATTGATGGTGATCAATGATTTCTGTTGTAGTGGATGGTGATCCTATGTCATATTTGACATCTACATATGTGCTTAAAAATGCTCTGGACATTATATCAGTGGACATATTTTCAGTATTTGCAGAGTGATTGAGAGTCAAATGTTGAAATTGACAACTCCAATTTATTTCTTCCTTATGAAGAGGTTTTAAATTGTCCTTCCGAACCTGATACATGCCTTTCATCTGATTACATATCAACTCCGAGTTGGTGAAGACTTCAATATCATTGACATCATGTTGTTTTGCCTCTTTTAACCCTTCAACAAGGGCAATGTAATATGCCTCATTGTTTGTCATCATTCCAGGCACTTCTCTCTTTCCATGAAATAAATGATTTGTTGCCATATTGTAAAGGAGGAATTTAATAACTTCTCAACCTAGATTTGGAAAGCAGGACACTTCAATGCATAAACGCCACTTTTGCACCATTTTTTACACTTCAAAAACCTGAAAAATAAGATAACAATAAATTCATGTTAAACAAGTAGACAATTATCTATTTCCTAATACTCAACATGTTTTTCAATCATGTATAATTAAAAAAAGCAGATAATTTGTGTTCATTTACACTACAACACTTTCAATACTGGCAACTATTTTGCAAAAAACAAATTTAACAATCACCACTTTACATAGATGCAATGTTCATTATAGGACCCAAATACATCTATAAGTTTTAAAATAAATGATACTGAATTAGGCTTCTCTGGTTTTTGAATGCCATATGCAAACTCTAAAAATATTTATCCTTACCGACTGTCCATACACCAAAAACCACATAACCCTAGACTAACAGAGCATTGTCTAAGCAAAACATGATTCATGTATATGCCTTATGGGTGACAGAAATGCCATTTGTCATATAGCATCACAAGAAATTTATTCAGCCACTCTACATGAATGATTCCTTCACACTACACTTGTCAAAGGTTGAACTTCATCAACAACATTTGGAACAACTTTTCTATTACAATTGGGGGATAGGGTAGACTCTGAAGCTATCTTTGGGTTGAAGTAATAACACTCCACCACTCGGCTACCAATATTATGGGCAGTTTTGTGGTGTGCCTTATGGATGATTGATGTCTGGGTGTCATTCCTTGTGGATCATCTGTGAGTTTGATGTGATAGCATATTCCTTAATTCTAATACTAACATTGCAAGCAGTTTCCATGTAATGCCTTGTAGAGCATCTTTGAAATTGGCTCTGGCTTTGGCTTTTGCATTGCAAGCAATTACTGTTTTAATACCTTATAGAGCATCTTTGAAATTGGCTTTGGCTTTTGGTTGTCATCTATGTGATGTTGCAAGCTATTTTCAAACTCATGTAAATTTTTGATGTTGTAGTGCATGCTGATGGCAATGTCGTGAAAATGCTTGTGGGGAATAAGTCTGATTTAGCTCATATAAGGGAATTTCCTATCGAAGATGGGAAGAAGCTTGCCGAATTAGAGGGGTTGTTCTTCATTGAGACCTCGGCTTTAGATAATACAAATGTATTTTCTGCATTCCAAATTGTGGTCAAGGAGATTTACACTAATGTGAGCATGAAAATGTTGAATTCAGATTCCTATAAGTCTCAATTGTTCAAGATTTGAGGTGGCTATGAATGTTGTGTGTGCAGGTCTAAGAGAATGCATAACCAATTTGGACACCACCACCCTAAGCCCCAACAGCCATATCAGGCTCCTCATGGGAGTCAGTATCCACAACCTATTCAAGGAGAGATTGCGAAGATATACTGTGGTACCAATCCTGATTTCTTCTTGGCTGGTAGAAATGGCAGTGTTGTCATCGCTCCGACAAATGAGTTAGACCCAAGCCAGGTTGGTGACATCACTTTTTCTGTCTTTGAACAAGACCCAAATCAGTTTGGTGAGAGAGATTAGATTTTTATATGTATGTATGTGTGAACTAGAACGAAATCTGGTTGACGGTAGAGATTAAATTTTGCTCTCTGTTTTTGTAAACAACCCAAACACAAACAAGGTTTGTGACAAAGATTAGTATTTGTTGTGCGTATGTGAAATGATTGGTTGATTATATGTTTTTGATCTGTAGCAATGGATCATGGATACTTCATGGAGTGTGAAGGCCAAGGATGATGAAGGATTTCTTACATTTGCCCTTGTAAACAAAGCTACAGGCCAGGCATTAGGGCATGGACGTGTAGAGAAGGATTAGGTCAGTTTTGTCATAAGGGTTACTATCAGGAGTTTATGCAAGTCTATTTTGACATAGATAATAGTGATTTCAATGGAATTGTTGAGAAGGGCCTAGGCATGGATTTATGATATAGAGAATAGCGCTCTCTACGAGGGGAATTTTCCAGGGATTAGTGATATAGATATCAATGCTTTCGATAGGTCTACTATGAGGGGCTTATGAAGGGATTTAAGGATCTAGCAGAATATGTTACCTTATCAAGGGATTGGGTGATCAATAGGGTTTTTATGCATATGTTTTTGATCTGCAGGTTACCTTGGGTCCTTACCACCCAGATGATTTGAATGAGGCTGTTCTTTTCACCCAAAGTGCCGATGTGGGTAAGGGTTACCAGTGTATCTGACTTGTCCACAACACCCATGTTAATCTAGATGCTAGCACTGGAGATGATAAGCATCATGTAGCCCTGTGCGAGGGAGCAGAGATTGTTCTATGTAAGTGGAACAAGAAGGAGAGTTAGAAGTGGAAGGTCAACCCAATATGTAATTTATATGATCCATACTAATATGCTGACAAAACTCTTACTATATTATTTTATTTTATTTGGGAAACTATCAAGGATTAAAAGGAAATGTTGGGAAGGAGTTCTATTATGGGTGGTGTCTATCAAGTAGTATGTATGGATGCTTGCCTGTTATGTGGTGTTGTGTACAATTTTGGATTCTTGATAACTGAAGCCTTGACAATTCTAAAATGGCTTTTGAATTTGTGAGTGCCGATTTTTAATATTTGTTGGATATTGAACAATGGGTGCTTCACAAGGAGTCCATCCACCATGAGGTGAGCAGAGTTCATTCTATCCACCACAGGCTAATGTTGAGACACAAGGACATATGGTTAGGATCCATTGTGAAGCCAACCCAGATTTTTTCTTGGCTACTCATGGTGATGTTGCAGTGCTTGCGCTGGAAAACTCACATGATCCTCATCAGGTATGTTCATCAGTTTGAGCTACTTTATTTGAAGCTCGCTGAAAGCATTTGTTCATCTAATAATTGATGATTGATCACTATCCTTATTCCCCTGTATGATGGAACCTTTTGTCAGCAATGGATCAAAGTAGATTCATGGGATCTTCGAGTCAAGGATGAAGCTGGCTTCCCAATGTTTGCCTTGGTGAACAAGGCCACCAGACATGCTCTGAAACACGGGGATAAAGAATGGGACCAGGTAGAAATTTCTATTTCCCTTTTCCTTTTAGGTTCATTGTTTAATATAACCTCTCCTCTGGATATGTAGAGAAGTCTTATTCACTGTAATGCTATAAACCAACTTAACTCAGGGTTTCAGAATGGCAGGGTCTTGGGCATTATGGGCAGCAATAGAATTGTTTACAACGGTGGTCCCCTAATCCATAGTTTTTTTTGAATGTTGTTGAACATATATACTTGGAAGATTATAATCATGACAAGCCAGAGTAGTCTGTTCTGTGGACCTTAAGGGCAGATGTTGGAAATGGGTATCAATGTCTGAGGCCTGTGAACAACATTAATTTGAATATGGATGCGAAAGTTGTAGATGGCCACGTTGAAGGAATACGTGATGGAAATGAACTCATCCTCTTTGAGTGGAAGAAATAGAGCAACCTGAAAGGGAAGCTCCAGCCCATCCATTGTAAGCAATCTAACAATAACAAGTTGTCTTTCAAGCTCTTTATTTAAAGTGGCGTCATTTCTGTAAGTTTATCAATAGAAAGGACAAGAAAATTAGTATTATGAGAACTGGTAAATTAGTATTATGAGAACTGTTTGGTTGTTATGTGCAAGTAGCTAAGCCAACATAAATCCATCTTAGCCCGGGATAATGAGTAGTGTTGTTTAGTGTGCATGTTTGAATGCTGGAATAATGTATTTTTTGGACTATTTATTGTTCTTGTGTTGCCTTCGCATTTGCAAACTAACCAGTATTAGTAATTTTAGTGGGATGTATAGTGTCAGCAATGTCTTCATCTGTATTACCAGAAAAGGATGTACAGTATTAGCTATGTCTTCATCTGCATAGAGCATTAGCTATTCCTTTGCCTATATTACCATAAAAGAATGTACACTGTTAGCAATGCCCTTGTTTGTATTACCAGAAAAAAAAGATGTACAATATTAGTAATGTACTTGGTATGTATTACATGTAATTTGCGATGATGGATAGTATTATTAAAAGTTGCATATCCTCTAAGGATCTTTTGTTTTGACCTTAGCATTATTGATACTAGTTTCCATGATCGATGTATGCAGATGAAGGTCGATATAAATAAAACAAGCTGCAACAGTGGAGGATCTGCATTTTATCCTGCAGCGTGTTCAGCTTTATAGTATATGGCAAATACGTGTCTTGTTTTTGTCTAAGTGTTGATATAGAGAAAGCATATGCTAAGTAATGGTACAGTAGGATTCAGTACACAATATGTAGTGACCATGGACGCTGGATGTTGTTAAATTTGCGATATAGCCCTATTAACTTCCATATTTATATGGATTGGATATGACTTATTTCAAGAACTTTAACTCTTTTATGGAAGAAGCTTAATATGTGGTGGTTAAGTTATCTATTTTCAATATAATATGTTATTATTATTTTAGATTGATCACTGTACATATGATGATGGTATTTAAGATTTATCATTTACTATGTTATGTTCTATTAATAGAAATATTGTTCTACCTTGATAAAGAAAACATAATTTTATTGGTTAGGGTTTGTTCTATGATAAAAAAACATGCAAATGAGATCACTAAGGGTTAGGGTTTGTTCTATCCTATTTGGTTTATTCTTTTATATATATTGAAATTGTTATCTCCTCAAACTGTTTCTAGTTTTTGGATTTTGTGGATTTTCGGCCTTAGATTTCCCCTTAATCACAAGTCATTTCACTGCAATTTTAGAGTGAACTTCACTTGTGTTTGCGGTGTTGGTTTGTTTGTTTGCACAAGTGAGCTCCTGCAACCCTCTAGTTGACAATGTGGGGTCTGAGAGGCCTAGTGCAAGGGATTCAAGTTTGCAAGGGAAGCACAAAATCATTATTTCCCCATCCAACTTTGCAACTACAAAGTTGTTGTATAACTTTAGAATGGAGAATTACAATCCCGGTCACAAGGCAATGCAGGCTCAACTAAGATACATTAGCCATCATGTAATAAACATTATTATATTCTATTCATGTTATATCATGTCATGGGCATTATCAAACACTGAGACATCATGTAACATGAATTATTTTATTGATGTCATATAGGGTTAGATCAAAAAACTAAAACAATTGTTATAATGCCTAAATATTAGCACACTAAAGAAGACAAAGGAAAAGCAAATATTTTTTTTTTATTTTAATCTACATTAATCTGGCCTAATAAATTGACATATATTCAATGATCTTTCACCATTCACACACCTTTCCCCAGGTCATTGAGACCTCAATGACTGAAATCATCAAGCCTAATCATTGTGAAAAACCATGACTGAAAGCGTAAAGCCTTCATTATGAGAAACCAACTATCTAAATCTAATAAACGAAGAGAGAAATTTGATAGAGCTTGGAACTTCACTAACGAGAAAGAAAAAAAAGTCAAAAGTAACAGTTACTCCTGCAAAATTTATTCAAACAAAAAGAAAATGCAGTTCTAATGTGACATACACTGGAGCTGAAGAGAGCGTTTAATTCAATCAATGGTGAACCATATAAGGACTTCATAAGTACAAGAAGGATCATGAATTCCTAAAATCTCTTAATCTTTATTTTCATAGTTATAGTAACTTGTATGGGATATTTGCGCGTGACAGTAGAGGGATCAAGAATCAAAAGGGAAACATGTTCATGTCCCACAACCCGCGCCCTTAAATCTTCATGTTCAAGTTTTTAAGCAGAAATTCAAGAGAAACACTTTCTTCACTAAAACTTCATCTCCTCCTAAAACTTTATTCTTTACCATGTTTGTTCTAAAAAGATTATTCCTGCGACTTGAAGATAGGGCAGCAAAAGTTCAATTCCAGGGAAGACAAGGTATTTGCAGGCAGAACACTAAGAAAATGCTACAAATTCCAGCGTCTGAACAATTCGACTCTCTATAAACACCAATGGTTGCTGAAAGGTTATTTGAGCTTTCTTTGGAAAAGGGAGTGGACAACAAGGATAAATCCATTTTTGATAAGCCATTAGAAATTACCGCAATACCATTTGAAAAGGTTCCCATAGAAATGGTGCGTTCCATAAGATAGAAATGGTGCATGTCTCAATCAGTCAAGTTAACAGAGTCATAGGTGTCACAAAAGTTTCGCTAATAAGAATCATCCTCATTGAAATTGTTGGAGGATTCTACCCAATTGAAATTGACTCGGAATTTTAACCAAATTGTACCTGGGTGGTGAGTTGCAGATCGGGGGGCACCGAGTCGAGGAGGAAGGTGAGTGAGCTATAAGGGCTGAGTCGAATTGGTTGGGGGAGCAGCCCGCTATTTTGCAATTCCTCCATTTCGAATTGGAAATGGTATTAACTCTCCGTGTCAGAAATTCCAACTCTAATCCGATCTGTCAGGAAATTTCAGGAAATGAATGCGGAGCGGTGGACGGAGGGTACCGAAGCTAGGGGAGGATGGTGGAGGGCCGAGGGATTGCTGACAATTGGAGCTGGACAATTTTCCCAGCGGTGATGGAAGCTCACCGGGAAATTCCTCTGCCTAGGTAGACTATGTTGGAAACGAGATGTAATTCCAACCACATGATTTAATGCTGGATCTAGAAACCAGCGGCTGCATTTAATGAAGTTCTAGAAGTCGGCAAATTCATTGAAGCTTCTCCAGTAAGCCACCGATTGAACCCATCTCCAGAAACTTCTCCAGCTTGTATATATACCTTTTAACTAATGAATAGAGGTGTGATCTTGTGTTCAGTGTTTCAGAGTTGGTGTTGGTGTGTTGTGCGCCTATGATCCTTACATGGTATCAGAGCAAGGTTGAGGGCTGAGTGTGAGAGCCCAAGTCGAGCAATCAGAGTGGGTGAGATATCACTGTAAACTGAGCTGTGAGTTGTAGCTTGAAGTTGTCTATCGCTGTGTGATCGAGAGCTATGTGAGCCGTGAGCTGTGAAGCTTTGTATTGCTGTGTGTTGCTATATGGTGAGCGTCGTGTGAAGTAGTTGAGTTCCTGTATTCGTGAGTGTGGCAGCTGTGGCAGAGAATGGCATTTGAGTAAGTTCTGTGATTTTGCATAAAACGCTGGTATGCCCTATTCTATGCTCATAAGTGATGTTTTTTATGTTTTGGTTTGGCTGATGCTTAAGGTTTTGAAGTTCCATCTCTTTTTTTTTGGAAAGATTACAACGAAGAAACCGAAGGCTTGAATGTTATGTAAAGACACATTAAGTTATGAGGTCTGAGATTTGTGGGTGCTTAAGTTCGGAGTCATCTATGTTTCGATCTCTTAAATTAAAATTTGTGGGCTGGAAGATTTAAGGGTCTCTAGTTTCATTGATGAAGTATGATAATTTTGAACTTGTGCGTGGATATGAAAAAAATCAGTTTTATGGTCTGCATATATGAGGTTGTTCCGGCCATTAGTTAATTTTGGTAAAGAGTTCAATCTAATTTACAAATAACTTATCTTCTACCAACTACATAAATGTCAGAAATGAGTTTATGTCCGACTGGTTAATTCTATATTCAAGCTACAGTATATTATTTTACCTTGCAATATATATTTGCAACTTAAAAAAAGTGGAAAGGAAAAGGAAAATATTTTTTATGATGCATCTGTGAGTTTTCCGAGATTTAGATTTGGTGGCATTTTGGTGATTGGAGGAATTTTTTTTTATCATGGCAAATTTATTGCTTCATAATTATATTAATGAATCCACCAAACGTGATGGAGAAAATTATGTGAATTGGAAATTTAAGTTAATGACTATTTTAGAAGGAAATAGTGTGTGGTCCATTGTTAGTGGGGATGAGCCCAAACCCACTGTTGCAGGTTCTATTCCAGATTGGGAGAGAAGGGAGAGAAGGGAGACAAAAGCAAAGGTATTGCTGTGTATGTCTGTAAAGGACAACATTATTCCTCATATCAGAGATTGCGAGACATCAAAAGAAACATGGGATACGTTGAAGGGTTTGTATGAAACAACAAATACAAACCGAATCTTGTTTTTGAAGACTAAGATTTTATCTCTAAAAATGGAAGCAAATGAAAATATAAGCAATTTCGTATCTCGTGTCAAAGATTTAAGTGATAAGTTAGGAGATATTGGTGAAAAGGTGTCTAATACTGAATTAGTCACCATCATATTAAATTGCTTAGTGCAAGATTATCAATTTTTTGTTTCAAGTCTTGCAGCTAGAGAGAAACCCCCTTCATTTGATGAATTGACATGAATTCTTCTACAAGAGGAGGAAAGGATGAAGAACTTTAATTTGGGCTCTAGCAGTTCAGATTTGGCATTGGTGGCTAAGGGAAAATATCCATACAGAGGCAAGCCATGGGACAAGAACAAAGGAGGCAAGTTTCAAGCAAAACAAAAAGGTATGACACAGTCTAAATTTCCAAAGAGAAATGATGAGTGTTATTATTGTGGAAAATCTGGGCATCATTCTAAAGATTGTTATAAAAGGAAATATAATGAGTCTAAGCAAAGAAACAGAAGGCATAATGGAAATTTTGTGGACAAGGATATCAATGATGGATTTAAAAATCTTAAATTATTTGTTTCTGATGCTGCACTGTCTGTGGAAAATGATGATAAGAATGCTTGTTTCATTGATTCTAGTGCGTCACTACATATGTCTTGTAATAGGGAGTGGTTTGATGAATATCGTGAAAATATTGATGGAACATATGTTTGCCTAGGAGATAACAGATCACTTAAAGTTCAAGGTTATGGAGTAATATGTGTGAATTTACCTAATGGACAAAAGAAACAGATTCATAATGTGATGTATGTTCCTGATATCAAAAAGAATTTAATTTCTGTTTCTACTATTACTGACCAAGATTTGAAGGTGGAATTTGTTAAGTCACAGTGTGTAGTGAAAGACGTTCAAGATCAGTACAAGATTATTGCCACAGGAACCAAAGTTGGAGGCTTGTATAAGCTGGATGTGACCCGGAAAAGTCATCAAGGTTTGGCATCTACAACAATGTCAACAGTAGATTTATGGCATCAAAGGTATGGACATCTAAATCACAAAGATTTATTGCTACTTCAAAAGAACACTATGGTTGAAGGGCTTCCTATCTTAAAGAATGATCATGTTGAATGTGAAGCATGTGTACTTGGCAAGCAACATAGGGAGGAATTTCCTTTACATAAAGAAAAAAGGCAAAGGGAAATACTTGAACTAATTCATACTGATGTATGTGGACCTACGCAAACTAGATCTATTGGTGGAGCATGGTATTTTCTTATTTTTTTTGATGATAGATCTAGATATACATGGGTTTATTTCATAAGAAGAAAGAGTGATGTGTTTGAGTACTTTAAAGAATTTAAGAATATGGTAGAAAAACAAACTGGTAATTACATCAAAATTTTGAGATCTGATCAAGGGGGAGAATTCAAATGAAGAGAATTTAATCAATATTGTAAAAACAATGGGATTCAGCAACAATTTACAGTGCCACATACACCTCAGCAAAATGGAGTTGCTGAGAGGAAAAACAGAACACTAGTTGAATGTGCACGTAGTATGCTTCAAGGTAAAAATATCTCTAATGTTTTTTGGGCTGAAGCCATTAATACTGCTGTTTATTTGAAAAATAGGAGTCCAACCAAAATTTTAGAGCTTAAAACACCTTTTGAAGCATTTTATGGGTACAAACCAAAAGTGAGTCATTTAAGAGTTTTTGGTTGCAAGGCATTTGCTCACATTCCTAAAGATGAAAGAAGAAAACTTGATGCAAAGTCAATTAAGTGCATATTTATTGGTTATTGTGATAAACATAGAGCATACAAGTTGTTTGATCCCAATACTCATAGACTGCTTGCAAGTAGGGATGTGGTGTTTCATGAGATTGCTAATGAAGGTAATAAAATAAATAATACTAGTGTATGGCATGATATTGATAATTATGTCAAATTAGATACAGATGTTGAACAAGAACATGAACAAGCACAAGAACAGATACAAACTGAAGAGCAAAGGGCATTAAGCAGTCATGATACTCCAAGAAGAGGAGAGGGGACTCCGCAAAGAAAAAAGAAAGATGAAAGTAGTAAAACTCCAAGAAGGTCATCACGTCAAAGTCAGGTACCTGTAAAGTATAAATATTATGCATTAATGTCTCAGATTATGAATGTTGTAGAACCTTCAAGCTATGATGAAGCTAAAGAATATGAAGAATGGAGAAATGCAATGAATGAAGAATATAACTCTATAATGAAGAATGACACAAGGGAATTAACAGAATTGCATAAAAACAAAGTTCCCATAGGTTGCAAATGGCTTTATAAATCTAAATTTAATACTGATGGAAGTATTGACAAACATAAAGCTATATTGGTTGCTAAAAGATATTCACAAAAGAAGGGAATTGATTATGAAGATACTTTTGCACCGGTAGCTAATTTGAGCACAATAAGGATCATGATTGCATTAACTACAAAATATAATTGGAAAATGCATCAGTTAGATGTCAAATCTGCATTTTTGAATGGTGAGTTAAAAGAAGAAGTTTATTTAGTTCAGCTTGAAGGGTTTGTAAAACAGGGACAAGAGCATTTGGTTTGCAGGTTAAAGAAAGATTTATATGGCTTGAAACAAGCACCAAGATCATGGCATGTGAAAATTGATTCTTTCTTTTATGAGAAAGGCTTTATGAGAAGCAAAAATGATCCTAACTTGTACATCAAGAAAGATGAAGACAAGAATGTTGCTTTAATATCTGTATATGTTGATGATCTTATCATAACAGGAAATGCATGCAAGTTGATTGAAGAAATTAAAAATCAGTTGTCACATGTATTTGAGATGAAGGATCTTGGTGAATTGCATTATTTTTTAGGTCTTGAAGTTTGGAGGGAGCCTGGAAAGACACTAATCACATAAAGCAAATATACAAGGGAAATCCTTAAAAGATTCAATATGATTGAATGCAAGGCAACATCTACTCCTTTAGAACAGAATGTCAAATTGTGCAGTGATGATGGAACCAAAGAGGTGAATGGAACTATGTACCGTCAACTGGTGGGAAGTCTGAATTATCTCACCACTAGCAGGCTTGATATAGCATATTCCGTCAGCATACTTAGTCAGTTCATGGCTAAGCCTTGTGAAAGCCATTGGAAAGCAGCAAAGAAAGTCCTTCGATATTTGAAAGGAACAATTAATTTTGGTATTATGTATACTGATGAATTTGATGTTGAATTGGCAGGTTATTCTGATTCTGACTGGGCTGGAAATCCAGATGATAGGAAATCTACTACTGGATATGTGTTCAATACTGGTTCAAGACCAATATCATGGACTAGTAAGAAACAACCAACTGTTTCATTGTCATCCACTGAAGCTAAATATAAAGCATTATGCAGTGCTATCTGTGAAGCAATATGGCTTAGAAGGATACTTGAAGATGTTGGAGAAACACAACAAGAACCTACAGTAATCAGATGTGACAATGAAAACACTATCAAGTTGGCAAACAATCCTATATATCATGCAAGGACAAAACACATTGAGACACAACATCATTTTGTAAGAGAAAAATTGCAATCAAAAGAAATTGACTTATCATATTGTAATACAAGTGAAAATGTGGCTGGCATATTCACCAAGCGTCTTGGAAAGGCTAAATTTGAAATATGTAGAAATAAGTTGTACATTGTAGAAAATCCAAATTATGTTGTAAGCCTAGTTGAGACTTAGACCAGCAGGCATGAAAATTAAGAGTATAGTGTCTTGTTCATTGTATGTAGTTGGAATTAAGGGGGAGTGTTGGAAACGAGATGTAATTCCAACCACCTGATTTAATGCTTGATCTAGAAACCAGCGGCTGCATTTATTGAAGTTCTAGAAGTCGGCGGATTCATTGAAGCTTCTCCAGTAAGCCACCGACTGAACCCGTCTCCAGAAACTTCTCCAGTTTGTATATATACCTGTTAACTGATGAATAGAGGTGTGCTCTTGTGTTCAGTGTTTCAGAGTTGGTGTTGGTGTGTTGTGCGCCTCTGATCCTTACATACTACTCGGATGACATTCACAAACAGTAAAATTTATTACATAGTCCCGCTGTGTTAACTATATAATCTTCTCATAGTGACAACTTTAGAGCCTCAACAAATCTTATTATTGTGGAATAGAAAAACTTAATATTTTAATATAAATACAAAATAATAAATTTATTTCAAATTTTCATTTTATTGTAAATATAAATTAAATTTTTAATTTTCATAATTGAAAAAACAAAATTATTCTCCATTTTCACAAATATATATTTTTGGTAGATCTCAATACTCATGCTAAACATTGTTTAATATACCAACGAAGGTACAAAGTGGTAACCAATCCATGATGCCAACTACTCGAAAATAGAACTTTATTCATTTTCATGCCTTTTTACAAAATTTATATACTATACGCAATTAATGATCTACAACGATTTTATAGGATGTAGTCTAACATTGTCCATATGGCATGGACAGCGGCTGCGTGAGTAAGTTAAGGAAAGAGGAAAATTAGTGGAGGAAAGTCGGAAGTTATATTGAGTGGTACATAAAATTTCTCCAAGAAATACATTTATTTGGAATTTTGTTCGTGGATGGAACATTTTCTCAGTTGAGGTCTATCACATGCTTACTTGCTCTGCGCTACATGCACATGATGCCTCAGGGCGAGCGTAGTGCGGACTCCGGAGTGCAGTCACTATAGTATGCGGTGCATATATATAATAATAATATATAAAGAAATTAAAATTGGTCAATTTTCAATATAGACGTCAATATGACTTTTTCAAATATTATTAACTAGTGAGGGTGACGTGCAGATTTGGAAACCAATAATATTTAACGTGTAAAAATGCAAAAAAAAATAAAATACTGGCGTCAAATTTAACTCCTTATCGGTTTGAAAATATTTCCAATTAATAGATTAATACGACATATTGTAGTTAAATAAATAAAACAAATTACAATATCACTCAAAAAAATATTTGATCGATGTTCGTATTTTAATGTTTAAGAAGAAGATGCAATGGTTTTACATGGATATTTCTTTTCATTATTTGTAAATGTAAATATCTCGATTTTCACAGGAATTAATGAAAGCTTATTTAAATGACGCCCAACAACCCTGGAACATTGTAAAAGTTCTCACATAGTTACCATATTTAACGTGGATTTGGGTTAGTCAGAAAATATCAGAGACGGATAAATTCATTATAACAAATTATGAATTTTTTTTATCTATTTATATCTTTCCAATTTTATATAACTTTGTAATTATTTATATCTTTCCAATTTTATATAACTTTGTAATTATTAAATTAAAAAAAACAAATGACTCAAGATTTTATAAATTATATTGTTCTCAAAGTTTATTTGGAATTAAACTGTGCTCACAGATTTAAAAGATTCAAAATGTTTAAAAGTTGTTACCATGATTGAAGTGTGCATTATGTTTAAGCGAAAGACTCTCTTTATATGGTGTATAGGTTATCAATAAAAATAAAAATAACTCTAGGATGTTTCATTGTTTACGAATTCAAAATTATGTGGAAAGTGAGACTCACAATATAAATAATGACCGTGCTATTTAATGTTTAGGGAGAAATGCATAAAACGGTGGAATACGTTTTAAAATAAAATAAATAAGTTGTTTTAGTTCACTTTTCTCCTTAAAAATTTAAGATGCTTTAGTGTGCATACATGAGGACCATTATGTTTTTTTTTTTTGGTTTTTTTAGTTTACCTTGTTTATAGTACTTTGATATTTGGTGTCTTTTTTGATTGGTTGTAACAAGATGATCCATTGATCAGGTTTTAATTTATTTACTCTTTAATAAAATATCTTAATAATAATGGAATTATTTACCTTAAACCTAATAATTAATATTAAATTATTAATATTATTTTATTATATTTTAACATTAATCATTTTAATTTTAGTAATAGATTTACTTTAATATTGAAAGTTATAGTAATAGTAAGATGTGTGGTGGGCTGAAAAGGCGGAGCTGAGCACGCGCGTTGGCGTTTCGAAGTGGTAGGGTTTCGACTTACAGGAAACCTGCGGCGGCAGAGCTCCCGCTCTGCACCTTCAGATCTGACCAAAGCTACCAGTATTCCAGTACGCAGGCAAATTAGGCGGACCAAATGATACACCCGCAGGGGGATGGGGCAGTGCTTCAGCCCGTCAATGGAAGCCAGCAAGGACCAGAAGGTAATACAAACACAGTCTCGGCCAATCAAGAAAAATCCGCACAGGAATCGCAGAACACCGTGGATCCTCAAGCCTCAACCGAAAATCCAAAGGTTAGTTCGTCCACCTGTAAACCGATTGCTACTCATAGGCCAGAAGTTGAACTACCTAGTGAAAGAATAAATGGAAGAATACAATATATGCACGATCATGCCCTCATAGGGAAATTTCTGGGCTTCTGGCCAAATGAAAAAGCTCTAAGAGGTTGGATAAATCACAAATGGAAGCCAAAGGGCGAAATAACCCTCCTCCTAGGGCCCAAAGGATTTTTCACAGCTATTTTCAACTGTCTGGAAGATAGGAACAGAGTATTTGATGGGGGGCCTTACTTTTTTAACTCTACTGGGCTCTATCTCAGAGAGTGGGTAGCCCGTTTCAATCCAGATAATGAAGACCTTAGCTATGCGCCAGTCTGGATCCGTCTTTATTCTCTGCCATGGGAATATTGGGATGAAGACTCTTTAAAATACATTGGATCAATGATAGGAGATTTTATCAAAGTTGCTGAAGAAACCAAAACGATGAGACCCACCACATTTGTCTCCTAAGCTCGGATCTGTGTTTACATGGATCTAAAGCAACCTTTCCCTGATACAGTCAGACTTTTCCATGAGGATCATGACTGGGTTAAAGTGATTGATTACGAACAGGTACCTTTTCGCTGCAGGAAATGTCATGCGATCGGACATTTATTCAGAGACTGTCCCCTGAATAAGAAAGGAGCAACGCAACTGAATCCTGAATCACACCAACAGAATGGCTTCACTAAAGTGATCAACCGAAGACGAAGCAACAAGAAGCCGAATGCTCCTCCAAAATCTCCACCAGGGGAGAATCACAATCCCTCTACCAGCAATAGTTTTGAGGCGCTAGCAAAAATGACATCACAAGATGAACCCAGCAAGGAAAAGACAACTCACAAGGCGCCAACGCCGGAGAAACCAAGCTCGACTGAGCAAAGTGAAAAAACCCCACAGATCTCCGATCCCGGGAGCAACCCAGCCATGGATATTGATAAACCTTTGCAAAGTAAGGACAAAGGGAAGGAGGTAGAAGGACAATCACAAGAAACACAACCCATGGAAGATGATAGTGACCCAATTGATATTGGGGAACTTGACCTCATAGGAATGGAACAAGCGTGCAAACAAGGTAACTTTGAAAAAATCCATGAAAACCAAGTTGACAATTTGGTGGAAATATTAAGCAAGGCACAAAAGAATTACTCCCTCGGAATACAAACAGGTAGTAAATGGGATGGAAAATTTGCATTCAAAGACATCAAAAAAAGAGGCAGGAAAACAGATTTGGAACGAACTATCAAGCTTGGAGCGGTCTTAGTGGAGTCTGGCAGATATGCCAAACTTACTAAGTATTTCAACATCAACTTCAACCCTTTCCAATGAAGCTAATATCTTGGAACATAAGAGGGCTCAACAGCCCCAGGAAAAGGAAACTCCTAAAAAACTTGATCATGGAAGAACAACCAGCAATCTTATTTCTTCAAGAATCTAAATGCTCACTAAATTTTTTAGAACGAGCAGCAGCTAAAGCATGGCCGGGAGGCCAGGTGACAGCAGTCGAAGCGCAAGGAGCCTCAGGAGGACTTGCAATTCTATGGGATGCAAGAAAGATTCAGTTAAATAATATTCATGCTAACAAAAGCTTCATTCAGGCCAGTTTTCATCTTATGGGTACCAACATTCATGGACACTTAACGAATGTCTATTTTCCCCAAGAAACGCAGCAGAAGGCAGCAATTTTGAATACAATAGCACAGCTTAATTAGGACAGGAGGCATCCGTTATGGGTGACAGGAGGAGACTTTAACATGATAGCTAACTCAGAGGAAAAGACAGGAGGACGCTGCAGAACCAATAAAGATGGAACACTTCTAAAGGACTTTATTCAGAGTAACTGGCTTATAGATCTTCCTACAGCAAATGGCCTTTATACTTGGACGAACAAGAGGATTATTCCCATGCAGATTGCATCGCGTCTTGACAGGTTCTTGATCTCTGACAATGCTATCCATGTTGGAGGAGAGTTCACAGCACATATCATTCCTTTCTCAGGCTCGGATCATTGGCCCATAGAAATGCTTTGGAACAGACCGGGCAATAACATAAAAAAACCATTCAGATTTGAAGCATTCTAGCTTTCACATCCTGAATTCAAGGATTTCATAACTACAACTTGGCAAAATAGCAACCCAATAGAACAATCCAAAATGGCCCGATTCCAAAAGAAATTGAAGTTCCTTAAAGGAGAAATCAAGAAATGGAATAAAGATAACTTTGGCAACATCTTTAAGGAAAAGGAATCGATTCTCCAAGAACTCAAATCAATTCAACAAAGATTAATCCTAGAAGGACGGACAGAGGAGCTAGCGCACAAGGAACAAGAAATGGAAAGCAAACTCCAGGAACGAGAGCAACAAGAGGAAGTTCTATGGAGACAGAAATCCCGCATCCGATGGCTGAAGGAAGGGGAGAAGAACACCAAGTTCTTCCATCGAACCACAGTGCAACGAAGAATGCACAATCAAATTTCTCAGGTTATCAACGCTCAAGGCGACAAACTGGAGACCCAGGAAGATATAGAAAAGGAATTCCTCCATTATTTTAAAGAAATGAGTCAAGAACCAAATCTCAACAGAGATGAGGCTATAAACAACATTACCAGGAATATTTCGCGACTAGTGTCTGAGGAACAAAACTCCCTGCTTCTTAAACTAATCAGTTTACAGGAGGTGGAATCCGCTGCAAAATCCTTAAAAGCCGGTAAAGCTCCAGGTCCCGATGGTTTCTCTTCAAACTTCTTTCATTACTTCTGGGAACTAATTAAATGGGAGGTGTGGCAAGTGGTCGAAGAGTCTCGAAACTTACGATGGATGTATCCAGGCTTAAATGCAACTTTTATCGCCTTAATTCCTAAATCGGAGGACTCCAGCACCCCAGATAAATTCAGGCCCATTGCCTTATGCAATATTATCTACAAGATTGTCTCTAAAGTAGTGGCCGTAAGACTAAAACCACTACTGCCAGGCATCATCTCCCCGGAGCAATCAGGATATGTTGAAGGAAGGCAAATCACTGATGGAATAATTCTATCGCATGAAATCATACATTCTCTAAAGCTTACAAAAAAACCAGGTATGCTTCTAAAAATTGATCTCTCTAAAGCTTTTGATAGTATAAGCTGGGATTATATGAAAAAAATTTTGAGTGCATTTGGTTTTGCCAATACTTGGATTAGATGGATCATGAATATGGTCTCTTCCACCTTCTTTTCCATCTTGATCAATGGGATTCCCTCTGCTACTTTCCGCCCCTCAAGAGGATTGCGGCAAGGCGATCCCCTGTCTCCCTTCCTGTTTATAATCATGGCGGAAGCTCTGGGAAGAAGCCTACATGCTGCCCTTCAGTCCAATGCTCTCAAAGGCATCTCTCTTCATGGCGCGCCTACTGTCTCCCATCAGCAATTCGTTGATGACAATATGATCTTTGGCCACTCTTCTGTCCAAGAAGCTCGATCTCTTAACTCTCTGCTTAACATTTTCTCCACTGCCTCAGGCGCTTGCATCAATAGAATCAAGTCCCAGATATTCTTTTTTAACACCCACCCGACCTCTCAGCGATCCATAGCTCGAATTCTGGGATTCTCCATTGCCTCCTTACCGTCCAATTACCTAGGCGCCCCTCTCATTGAGTCAGCCCGGAAACATTCTTCCTGGACATCCCTTCTGGAAAAGCTGGAATCAAGACTCCTGCTTTGGACTCACCACTCCCTAAACATGGCAAGTCGACTTGTGCTCATTAAAGCTGTCTTACAATCCATGCCTCTATACTTATTTTCTATTCTGGCAGCGCCAAAGTGGGTTCTAAAAGCCATAAAGAAGCTGCAACGAAACTTCTTGTGGGGCAGTTCTGGTCACAATAGGAAATGGGCATTAATCAAATGGGAAAAAGCATGTCTCCCGAAGAAAGTGGGAGGAATTGGCCTCAGAGATCCTGAACACAGCAATGTGATCATGGGAGCAAAAGTTTGGTGGAAATGGCTAGCGTTCCCAGAAACATTATGGGCAAAATTCTGGACTGCAAAATATACCAGCAATCTACCTCTAGAGGAACGTATAAGAATGACAGAAACTAGCAAAGGCTCAATTATTTGGGGTTCTGCGATAATGCACAAAGATCTTATACAAAACCATAGTTTCTGGGAAGTGAAGGACGGTAGCACTGCGCGTTTTTGGATGGATTCCTGGCAGCAATCCCCATGTCTCGCCAACGTCATTCAAGGAATTCCTGCACATCAAATGCACCTACAGGAAAAGGTAAATCAATTCTGGCATGACAATCGGGACTCGGATCACCGGACTTGGAGAAAGACTCAAGAATTTATCTCAGACAGCCCAGAGGCAGTCCAACAATCCCTTGCTGAAGAGCTCCAAAAGAGACAAATTCTCAAATCGACTGAGCAGGACAAATTAAGGTGGGGTTATGAAGAGAAAGGAACTTACACGACGAAAGAAGCGTACCACATTATTATCAAAGATCAGCTCACCAAGGACAAACTTTGGGAAAAAATATGGAGCCGCCCGATCTGGCCAAAAATATCTACATTCCTTTGGTTACTCTCCCACAACAGGATACTCACCTGGGATAACCTCAGAAAAAGAAAATTTGAAGGACCCTCAATATGCCTCAACTGCAAAATGGAGGAGGAAACCGCTGTGCACCTTATGCAACTATGTCCTTTTAGCAGGAAAATGTGGGAGAAAGTCACTTTTCATTGCCAAAAGGAAGGCCGCGAGGTAGGAAATGTAAACAACACTTTACGTAATTGGCCTCAGAACCCATATCAAAGTAACATCCTGAATTCGCTTTGGCAAATAATCCAGGGAATTGTTATGTGGAATCTCTGGAAAGAGAGAAACCGCAGAATCTTCAAAAACCAATCAATGGATGTGCAACAAGTTTGGCAGACCATAGTTATGAATGTACAGGAAACTCTATCCATCAGATGCTGGTCCCAGGAGGATCTCCCATCCAACAACAAGGAACAAGCAATTTGGAATAATTGGCAAATTCACTTAAGTTCTACCAACTTCCTCTCAAGCAGTATTAATAAACAGAAGGATATCCCCTCTCACTGGACCCCTCCGCCTCCCAATTCGTTCATGCTCAACTTTGATGGGGCTTCCAAGGGCAATCCGGGAGTCACAGGATATGGTGGAGTTTTCATAGATCCCCAACGACAAGTGCTTAAAGTCTTCTTTGGCTCCATTGGATGGAATACAAACAATGTAGCTGAACTTGAAGGATTATGGAAAGGTCTCAACATTGCCCAAAAGGCTGGCTTCTCTCCCCTAATTGTGGAGGGAGACTCTCAAATCTTAATCAACATGGCAATTAAGATTCAACAAGGAACAGAGGCACAGAAAGTTAGTAGGAGCTGGAGAATGGTTACCAGGCTGGAGCTACTTCAGTTATGGCTAAGGGACAACAAAGCTTTAACCTTTAACCACATCAGACGCGAAGGGAATAAAATAGAAGATTTCTTAGCAAACCTAGGAGCAGAAAGAGGAAAAGACCATTTCGAAGGATCCCTTCAAGGTAATGTACCAGGGAATGAATGGTCCACCTTCCAGGAAATCTCAAAAAATGATGTTCAGAGGCAGAATCAAGACCACCCAGATGCGGGTGTTAATGTTTGAACTAAAGTGTAATAACCTCTCACGCTCCGTCGACATGCCATCACGCTCTCGACAGATGGTAACCATGGGCATCGGGCTGGCATCGGGTTCCAGTACGTCCAGGTGCATTAAAGGCTCTTCAATACAGGGGCCTTTTCAAGGTTCAACAGACATACCATTTAACATGGCGCAAACATTCCTCTGCCCAGATATGCAATTCGGCTCTGGCTTTGATAATTTGGAGGTTCAGGGCAGCGTGAAGGCGGGAAGTTCTGCAAGAAGTATACCCACCCTCGCAGCCATCCCTCGCCCAATCTTTACGGGGATTGCTAACTCCGCTCATACGAAGGTGCAGGTGGTAATCCGGCTGCAGAATCTTAAGGGTAATCTCTCTTACGGCATTTGCAGCATTAGTAGCAGTTGCAGACTGGGTAAGCTAAGTTCGCAGAGCGTTGCTGAGTTTATCAAGCTCATAATGGCTCCTCGCACTGGACACAAGGTGCCTCGTAGGGGTGGACATTCCGGCTAGACGAGTGATACCAGAAACAGAGGATAGCCAAGTCCAAAGCGAATTTCACCTCTAGCGTGTGCTTCGCCTCCCTCAGGTGACTCGACGCACTCAGATGATTTAAGCAACACAGTGCAGATAGCGACATTTCGCTATCGCCGCCAGAAGAATAAGCCAGTGGTTAAAGCCAGTATCACTGTTATCTTTGATGAGGAGGATGAGGAGGAAGAGAGTTGCAAAAATGATATGGGAGAGAAGACGCCCACCACCTCAGAAAACTCTTCCAAGTCAAAGGATAACTCTTACAACCCAGATTTACAGAGCAGAATGGAGGAAGATAGCACTTTAGGCTACTCTGCAGAGCAGGAGGAAGCCTTAAAAGAACTCAGCAGTCTCAAACGGAAAGAACCAATGGATTCTACTGAGGGAACTCTGGAGGCTCATATGGATTCCGATCACAGCAAGTCCACCCCCACTCAGAGCGGTTTGAAGAATGAGGAAGAGGAAGACTCTTTTGATTATGCCCTGTACCTCAAGCTGCCTCCTGGTTACGACTGTATCGAGGACGTTCCAGAAGGAGTGGAAGTAACTTGGGAGCCAGACCCGGTTCGGGCAGCAGAAGACCAGAAGAAGAGGGCGATGGAACGTGAAGCTGAGGCGAAGAAATCTCAGAGCAAATGACTACAAAAGATTCTGGGGTAAGCCTGCCCTCAGGCGAGCCTCATCCTTTTTGTCTTTTTGTTATGTCTCGGCTTGATGGAATGCCGTCTCTAAAGTTTGGCTGCCTTGGGCACTCAATCTAATGTAACAGATCTTGGGGTCTGGTTTTATCTAGATGTTTTTGTCTGTCTCAGTCGAGTTTGGTATGTCCAGGTTGGTCCAGTTATAGTTCAAAACAATCCTTTTTGGTCTTTTGTATACTCTGGCTTTTGCAAGCAGAAATACCAGATGTAATGAGAAAAGCCATGCCAGAGAGCTGAACAATAGCTCTCAGAGGTGTATACCTCTTGTAAATATTTTTTTCCTTTTTTAATACAATAGTTTAGTCTTTACACAGCAAAAAAAAATATTGAAAGTTATAACAATATCAGTGTTATTATTAATAATTATAATAATAATAAAAATAGTAACAATAGTTTAGTAATATTAATAATATTATTCTTTTAATAGAATTATTCATTTACTCTTTAGTAAAACATATTAATAATTAGTAATAATGGATTATTTACCCTAGGCTAGTATTAACAGTAGTAATAGTAATATTATTTTGAAATTAATAATAATAATATTACTATTATTTTAACATGAGTCACTTTAATATATTTACTCGAGTAAAATATTTTGGTAATTAGTAATAATGGAATTATTTACCCTAGACTATTATTAAAATTAATAATAGTAATAGTAATAATATTATTTTGAAGTTAAGAATGATAATGTTAATATCAA
>APFE030158542.1:2026-17980 GCA_000404065.3 Pinus taeda
GAAGGTTTATTCTGGGATCATATGGTGAGGGGAAATGCATTGAACAACTTAATGACATTAGCTTCCAACATCAATTTTATATCAAAAAAATTGATGGGAAAACACTAATATGGGTAAAGAAGTATTCAACTACTGCAGAATGGGAACCGTCATCAGGTTTGCAATTTTTGAAGTTCATTCCAGATCATCCAATATTTGCATCAAAAATATTCTTATTACAATCAGTTGGTGAAGTTCAGAATGCATGTAGACAGAATAGAGATATAAATTATTATGATTGCCTGGAAGAAATTAAAAAATGTATTACATATACATATGAGTACTTTGACATTGCTGATTCAGTTTGGTGGGAGTCATTTTTTAATAATCAAAGCGATATCTTTTCAGCAACAACAAATGAAGATATACCTTTGAAAAATCCATTTATTTGGCCACAAAATGTGTCAAATGTACATGAGGAAATAAACATTGTTGAACAGCAACAATCTCAAGTTATTATTAATTCTTCACAGGTAGTGGAAAGAGAGATGTATATTGGTTCTAGAAGATCTTGTGCACAACGTGAAGCCATGGAAGACCTTTATAGGGGTTCACTACAGGATATTAAGGAGGGTTGCATGATTGCAGTGCTAGCAGATGGAGATCCCAATGGCTATCCATTCTGGGTTGCTAAAGTTATAAAGGTCTTTATAGAAAATGAGGATGTTACAAGTGTTGAAGCACATTGGTATGCCACAAATACACACCCATTCAATGGTGTGTATAAGCCAGAGATGGTAGTTGACAAAAAAAAATGGTGGAAAGAGAAAAAGTAAGGGTACAAATATAAATCTCCATCGCACAAGCATATTAAAATTGGAGGATGTTGACATACTTGTTTATGACTTCAATTTAACAAAGAGAGGAACTCTTCGCTTCAAGATGATAGAGATTCTGAAAAGGTTGTTACCAGAAGGAACAATGTTGACATGGGAGTCTGCTGAAACTAGTCGTAGATCTAGAAGAATTTTGAAACCTGAAATGTTGGGCATGCATGTGGACTCAGATGGGGCACTAGTTGATGAAAGAGAAGAATATGGAACATCTTCGTCAGCATCCAGACACTCATTTGAAGATGTGAATTCTGATGGTGTGCAAGAAAATATGAGTGATTTTGAATAATTGTTTAAGACAATTTATATAACTGATGTATGCATCTTATCTTCGAATAAAATTAATGTTTTCCATATAGTGTTAAATGAGAAGTTATGAGGCATTTTTATGTTTTTGGATTATATGTCTTAATTATGACAAATTTTATTGTTTAAAATATCTACAATGCAATATTAAATTAGAGATATAATGTATGTTTTATTCAATATACAAATAATGATTTTTGAATTCATTTAGTGATGTAATTTATTCATAATGTCATGGTTTTTTAATTTTATAGCTGAAAAAATTTCAATTTCTTTTGTATCTAGCATGTTATGGTTGAGAACATGTTGAATTTATACTTAGGAAAGAAAAATGATATTCTACCAAAAACATTAATGTGTATTTTTCCTCATAAACAACTTTGTTTGACACATAAAAATTTGGTTTTACTAGCATTTTTTTAATATTTTGAAAATTGACCCTAAAAAAAAATCATTGTTCCAGTATCATCACTTTCATTTTGAAGCTATATTTTGCATGAAAATTTCATAGTAAATTTCGTAGTCTACCATTTTTAAAACATGTTCAAAATTGACGGCTAAAAAATAAAAAACATATTTCCAGTATACACACTTGTCATTTTTAGCACTATTTTTGATGTTTTTCCAGGTTTTTTTGGCCAGAGTTCCCATTTTGAGTTTATAGTTCCCATTTCAAAGTTTACATTGTTTATGCATAAGCCAAATTTTATTGATCCATTATATGATATCTTTTAAAGTATGTCCCATGTTGGTGCTTTGTTCTAAAGGAGGATTCACATGAAAAAATTTGTTTTTTGGTGATTGTTGAGCTTCCATAATGTTTTCCCACACCATTGAGCCTTAGGGGGGGCATAGTTTTCTTCCAGAAAAGGTTATCAAAATTTAAGGAAGTAAGTTACATAAGGATTTTGATCCCAAATTATAAGGTCTTCTTCAATAATGATATTCACCATTGTTTCCCTTAATAATGAGGAATATGTAGTCCATTCCTTTGTAAGAGATCCCTCCAAAGTAAATTGTTCTTGGCAAAACCAGGCTTGGAACCCTTTTGCAGATATTCCAATTGATACTTGTTTGAGAGTAAGAAGATTAAATGTTTAGTATTTGAACTAAAATATTTGACAATATGTGGTATATTTTACTCCCACTCTAAGGTTATTTCTTAATGATTATATTATTCCCATTTCCACCTTTCATCTTATTCCTTTCCCAATTAGAGGGAAGGAATGAACAATTTCTTTCCAAATTACTGATCCATTCCCTGTCGATTTTACTAGTGATTAGATCTAATCTAGAATCGATAGAGGTGAAATATATTTCAGGTGCATGATATGAGACCAAAGACCTAATCCTTGAATTAGTTTGTAGACACGTTCAGGAATATATGGCTTTTTACAACTATTGAAGGTATTTTAGGCCCCAACCCCCAAGTGACTTTGGGAAAGAAATGGGTGTCCAAGTTGTTATTGTAGGGAGACCTTCTTGTTTCCTTGTAGGATACCAATTGGAAACCATGAGAGCGAAGCCTAATGTATTTGTATCTCTTCTATTAACAATTTGTAGTGTTAGACTCCTTGCTTGATACATCCATTTGTTTCCCCAAGATTTGGTTCGTTTTTCTATATTTATCAGTATCTAATTCCAATCAAATTTCATGTAATTATTTGGTTTAGAAAAAAACATAAATATTTCAGGTCCCCTCCCAAGATTTCTGATTGGATATCCATAGATCTTGGAATGTGTTCTTTTTCTTTTTTCGATAATCCATATTCATAAATAGGGCAAATTTTAGGGTCTAATATTTATAGGTGGACCAGATTTCCATGCTTTTTTCTAAAAAAATGATTTACTAAATTTCATTTTTTCTGAAAATGATTTGCCGAAATTTTATAATTTAAAATTGCTTTACCTCAAAAATTGCCATATTATTTTAGGAGACTATATAAAACCATTATAAATTTGAATAATTTTACAAAAACATGACAAATTTTTTTTATAATTTTCATATTAGGGACCAATAAATTTGCCAAGGTTTCTAAAATTTTAGATAAATTTCCATCCTTAAAATTTTCCATGTTCATAAAGAGAGGACTAATTCAAGTTGTTGGTCATAGAAATGACCAAAGAGAAGAGATATAATATATATTTGTGGGATGAGATTGGGTCATGTCCACCTACAATAAAATTAAGACATCATGAATAAAAATAATATGGGAAAATGGAAATTTAAGGGAGAATGTTATACCCAATAACACAAAGAGAAGTTATAAGTATACCAATCCCTTCATGTACAATTTGTCAATAAGAAACCACCTAGAAGATCTATTTTACCAGAGTGTCCCCAAATTTCTGATATCCCTAAGGTAAAATTTAAACTACCTCCCAAGGCCACATTTCCATGGAAGGTGCATGCGAACTGGAGAGCATTGAGACGAAATGGATTCCTATTTGAGTATGGGCCATAAAGGTTTAAGCAAGTAAATAATTGTTTGAGAGAACATAATAGAGGCTAGTCCTAGGAAAATGGACCAAGAAATAGATAATTTAGATGATTATTCTTCATCTGGTAATAGTTTCTCTAGGTTTCCCAGTGGCATATGTGGATAAGAAATTCTTGCATGGAAGGTTGAGATTCAATAAAAGTGTGGCCTTGATTCCTACCATCATGGTTTGTTTTAAAAAGAGTATCTGTGAAGAGTAGAGCTTCATGATCCTTTTAATGGTTAGCTTCTTTAAGGGGGAGTCCCAGTCCCTATAATATAATGAGAGGAGTCACAATTGGAACCATTCATAATGGAAGATGCGTTAAGAGAACCAACCGTATTAATTTTTGTTTTACCTTCTTATTGTCTATGTTTTCTTATTTTTGTATGAATGGGAATATATGTTTCCTTTCCCATTTAGATTTAATAGGGATGTGTTCAAAAAATGGTTCCATACCACCCTTGTAACTATAACTAGTGAGATATGTATGTTTGATCTCGATAGGGGAGGCATAGATGATCAAGATTTCATATTGTAAGGAGTTGATAGGGGGATTGAATGAGGGGTTTGAATGCGTAGATTAGGGAGGATTGATAGGGATGAAAGGTGGCAGATTATGTAGTAGGTTTACTTGATGAGGATGGAGGTAACAAGGGAAAGGAAGAAAGTAGATATAGCCTTGTGAGGGTTTAAGAACTTGTATGGGGAGAAATAAGTTCCCTGAGGAGAGATCACACTATTATATGTAGTATATGAAAGGGATTAACAAAGAAAGGGAGGAATGTCTCCTCACACTATTATACATAGAATATGAAAGGGATTAAAAAAAAGGGAGGAATGAAATTCATAGTCAATGCTAATTAAGGTTAATTATTAGGAAAATTCACTTGAACCAAAATTATTTTTTTCTTTTGCAGAGAACCTTAATGTTATAGAGAAGGAGAACATGATTTCCCTACCATAGATTGTGTCATTCTAACCCATTTTTTTCTTTGGATTACTCATGAGCTAGTATTTCCCTAGATTCTCATAAGTGTGACATCTTCTACATTTTAAAGGGATACACTCATAGTTGAGCGCATTTTGGTGAGTAATATGTCACATATTAATCGAAATTGCATATAAAATTCTAGAGGTGATATTCAAGCCTACGCAGATCCTAGCCATCCCCATATGCCTCATATATAGGAAGGACACTTTAACTCCATATAAAAAACTGAGTATGATAACTATTTTTCTAAATACTTGTTTAGACAAAAAATGAGAGGAGGTCCAGGTAATTGAACACATATAGGAACCACATAGGTATTTTCATTGTGAGCATAAAAATTTATAGTCTCTTTTTTATATATAATGACTAAGTACCCTTTCCCAACACTCGTGAAGGATTTTCTAAATGTCTTCTCTAGAGGAGGCTATCCATCATAGCTATTCTTTTACTAGTATCATGCAACAATGTGTGTATCCTAGTAGAGGAGTGAAATTTTCTTGAATCAAGGATCTTAACACCACCATCAATATTCTCCTACTTACAAACTCACCTACTACCACCGCTTCTTCTATTTTGGATATGTTTTTAAGTTGTATGCCTCTTCCAAGTGTTAAACTTGGTTCCTCCACCTTCCTTTCGATACACTTCTTGTTTTTCTTGTTTCATTTCCTTGTTAAGAAATAGAGGGTAGGATGATGGACATGCCAAATTACTACCTGTATTCAACATTTTTAGGGTTAGGATTTATTTAGGAACCCACACTAGAAATAGGCATTTGAGCCTTGTGAAGTATATCAATGGGAAATGTGGGACCACAACCATAACATAGTATGTTATCATTGCTTCTAGATGGGAACAGGGTGATGGAAAGGGAACATATGTTGAGGGAGAGGGAGAGTATTGGAATATAGCTTAAAAGGAAAGGGAATTGGACCCAATATTGAAATCCTCACCCATCATGTAGCCCATGTCACAATTGGTCAATGATTGAGTCCTAATATCAGGAGATATTTTAATATCAACTATCTATGTATGCTCCATACTATGTGTTGGCCATTTATCCTTCATATTTGATGATGAGAGGGGAGAAGAGTGGTTTTTATGTATAGAATACTAAATATTTATCCCATTGTAGGGATCCTAGAAGAAATATACTTATTGTTTCTCCTCTCTATCTTGTCATAAAAATATAATATTAATGGAGGGTTGTGAGGGGAGATCGAAGCATGAGTAAATAAACATTATTAGGGTGTGATAGGTCAAACCCTTGAACTAGAGCCATCCTCCTCATCAACTCTAGTGTTAGGTTTGGTCAACTCTATTTGAACAATAATATGGTCATATATGACATTCTCAACATTATAATAATATGATTAGCATTTTTTATAGTAATATATTGTCATAATATAACAAATTGCAATAATGCTTGTCATAGTAATTTGAAATTATATTAGTAGTAAGATGCTAATGGTAATATCACATATTATTATAATAATAATAGCACTATATTGATATTAAGATGTGAATAGAAATATACATTATTACATATATATATATATATATATATATATATATTATATATATATATATATATATATAAGAATTGAACTTAGGTGGCGAGGATTCACTCGTTCCTCCCAAACATAACAGATAACATCAATTCAACACATGCATACATACACTCCCAAATGTTATGGTGACTAGAGGAATCGACAACAGGGGTTGCTTTTGTACTAGAATGACATGGAGTCAATTCCTATTACTACCACTATAACCTCTAGGTGCCTTGGTATGCCCCTTCCAAAAACACAGTTAATTCAATGGAATTTGAACCTTGAATCTCTTGTACATAACACTTCATATTCACAACAATTGTAAATTAAGATGCCCCCTAGACTAACTAATAAATATTATATTAAGAATGATATAATTTATGAATTATATCGATAGTTGTGTTTGTATTGGAATAGGACTTCTAGAATTTTAATTTAACTATCAATAATTATTAGATGGATGATATTGATTCAAACTCCACAAAGTATTTTAAAATATTCATAGTAGTATACACAAATGAAAGGTTTAGATTTATCTTCGAATCAGTTATTCTTTTTTTTCCTTTTAATGAAACTAATTGATTAAAAAAATCTCATAATGAACAATGCCATATAAAATGAGTTACAGATTTTTGGACATGTCGTATTGATAAGTCATGGTATTGTCCCATGGTATTGTAACATATCCTATTTAAATATTAAGAATCTCCATGATAGAGATTTTTTAATTGTTGTTATGGATTGATGGCTATCCACATTTACGAGCCATTTTATTTATATTTCTTTGAAACAGTTATATAAATATTGAGAATATTTTGGTTACACCATCCCTTAGCATGACTAGATTTTTTCCTATGAAATTTCAAAAAAATGACCTTCACATTACAGAGTGCTTTAATCGTACTACCGATCACCAATATTAATACTAATATAATTTTGATATTAACTATTCTTTCTCACTAACAACACAATATAACATAATAACAATTATAGCCAAACAATATCAAAAAAAACTTCTCTTTTTATATGTAATAATAATAATAATAATAATATAATATAATAATTTAACTTGTAATTATTATATTTTTTAATAATAATTTTAATGATGTTTTATAATAACATAATCTAACTTTTTAAATAGCATATTCTAATATAACGTGTGTTTATATATATATATATATATATATATATTAAAATCAAATATTTTTTTCCGGCATTTTGGCTTCGAGGTTCTACTGTAACATTTAGCGTTCTTAATTATCTTTCACTTTATTATATTGGAGTCGAACCTCTTTCAATTTTTTTGTTTCATTATTTGAGTTCCTTTTGAATTGATTTATTTCTTTATTTCATTTTCATTTTCATTTATTTAATTCAAATGTCCATCATTAATTTTTTATTATTAAGTATAGAAATAACCTGGGATAGAAAAAATAAAAATAAAATTTAGTTATAGATAGATATTATATTCATATTAAATAACATATTTTATATAATTATTATTTCTTTTAAAATTTTTATTTCTATCGGCTTAAAATAATATATTACCATTGATTGATATCCAAAACATATTAGATTGGATGATTAAGAATATTTTTTTATATTATTAAATTAATTAAAAGTAAAACACATATTAATCATTATGCTTTCCATATTAAATAATATAAGTTTATATGGTTAAATTAATTTAAATTAAAACAAATATTAATTTTCACTTTTTAAGAGTGTAAGCAAGGTGTGTAACTCATTCATTTTTTAAAAGTATTTTAATGTAACTTTTAAATAAAGTATTTGAATATTCATGTTAACTAATATATTTCAATATCAATTTTAATTATTAAAAAAATTTGTATCACAAAGTAGTCCTTGGCATTGAAATTAAGGATTATGTTGCCACAAAATTTACATATAGAAGTTGCTAGATAATACATGTAAGGCATACTATGAAATATATAAACTCATATTAATATAATGAAATAACCTAAGTTAAAGGTTCATGTAATAAAGTTAATAAAGTCAAAGTAAGACTAAGGTCATGGGACATGTATTCCAAGTTGAATGTTATGCAACGCATCCTAGTGGGCATCACTTGTTGTTTATTATGGATAAGGGGAAATTGGCAAAGGTATTGGCAAAGGATTTGTAAAGGAAAAAACACATTATTGACATTTTATTTATGAAAATAAAGGAAAACAGGAGATAAGGAATGTGAAAGGTCACGAAAATGAAGGAAAATAGAGGCCTCAATAATACAAAGGCTTCTAAGGATCAATTCAAAGCTTTTGGATGGATTAGCCTTTTCTCAATTAAATTTTGGAATTAGTCTCAAAGAGGAGAAGAGCATTGGGACGAGTAGGAAAGGAAACAAGCAAATGAAGGATAAGGAAAGCGTTAGAAATACTTGGGGGGAGGTGAATCAGTATTCCTTTTCAATTGTTATCTTTACCAGTTAAATCATTTATATTTAGAACACAAAATGAACAATAGGAATAAATGCTTTTATTAATATAATCTTTACAATAAATCAGATACAATATATATAAGGCTCCAACATGTTTCCAAGCACCAACTTGAATTTTTTGTGAGGCTCCAACCTCCAGTTCACCAACCCTGTCTTGTCAAGGCACCAACCTTAGGTTTAGGAGCACCAACTCCAAGGACAACAATCCTTCCAATTCTGAGGCAGCAACCATAAGGGCTCCAACCCTCTTCTATATATTGTCTGGATATGTTTGGTAGTAATTCTCTGCTCCCAAAATCTTCTTCACTGAATTCTGTGAATCTACAGCTTCACTGTAGTCTCCATGCTACATCATCAATGACAAACTCTCTTCATATGAAGGAGTCTTCACAACTCTTCATATTTACCACACATATTCTGCAAAGTTACCTCATGATGATTTCAAATAGCCATCATAATCTCCAATAATGTCTCCAAGAACTGCTGATACTTATCAACAAGATATCTACATTAGGCCTTAATGTATTTTCAAAACAACTCTGTTTCGAGCCTCTATTTTTACTGTCATAGTAACTGCTTCAGGAGTGAGTGTTCAAGAGTAACTGCTTCAAGAATGACCTCTTCAGAGGAGTGACTGTCACAGTTTCATATTGTGCATTCAATTAGAAAAAAACTACCCTGCCTTGTTCATACTTAGATAATCTTCTTAGATCTACAAAGCATCCTTTTAAACTATTATCTAAAATCACTTCGAAACAAAGGTCTGAGCTTTTTAATAAATAACATAGTCAATAGAATGTTTGACGTTTGGTTTCCTTCTTATTTCGCTAGACCCTTCGGATTCCTTCTTCGCTCGCGCTTTGGCTTCCTTTCTTCTTCCACTAGACCTTTAGGCTTCCTTCTTCAATTGCTTGAGCTTCAGCTTAATCTATGCTAACTCAACTTTCTTCACTCACTTGATCTTTGGATTTCTCTTTGCTCACTCGATGTTTCGACTTCCTTCTTCGCTCGCTTGATGTTCGGCTTCCTTTTTCGCTCACTCAACCTTCAGCGTCCCCTATCTCTTTTAGTTCACCAATACTCAAAAGACACATTCATTTGGAAGAGAGGTGGAATTACAATAGATGTTGAATATTAAAATTATATCAGAGAGGCCATTTTTTAATATTCATAAAATAGTCTCATTATTTATGGAGGATTTCATAAGAGAACCTGTAGCCAATGAGGTCCCACATCCACATCATCAACCACAATTGCATCTCTTAACACCACCGATGTAACATGGCTGATATTCATACTACTGATGAAATGGACGCGATATAATATTAAATAGTTGTCAATAGATCCGTTGGGTCCATAGCTCCATCGCAATTGGTGGTTTGTCAAGTCCACCATTCTTATCACAATCATTGTTTACCATCGTTACATTTCTTCAATACTTGCGATATGAAATGGATGCAATATTTATTTAGGACGTATTATAATGATGCGGCAGGTCCGCATACATATTGCATTTGGCACATTTCAATATGGCAAGGCTTTAAAAAGACATACGGTGTGGCCGACGCGATATTATCTTAACGCGTATGTAATGGAACTATCGGATCTGTATTACATATCACAATCAGAGGTTTTGAGTGGTGTCATAAAATAGAACTACTAATATGATTTCTGCTAATATTATATAGTGTCGAAAGGGTTCCCATGGTTTATTACTTTCTCTGTATTACATATCAGAATCAAAGGATTTCAGTGTAACAACAAGGCTTCAAGACTCGTGTTGCAATGGATGTGATATTTCAATAAACAATTGTTAATAAACCCGTTGGGTCCACAGCCTTATCACAATCGACAGTTTGTAGGACTTCAACTAGCACATCGATTAAAAATAGCCTTAACCCCCATAGTTGACCATGATCTAAGGATTGACTATGAGATCATCGGCTAGGATTTGAGTGTGGGACTTCAGCCACGATCAAGGAATTTGATACTTTCCTACTCCTACTCTTCCAATAGCTAATGCTCTTATGAATTCTCTTCACTCTTCCACTCTTCCGATAGTTTTCCTCTTTACTCCTCTATTATCGTTGTTGCTCTTTGTTCTTTAGATAACACTTACCCTTGGGCATTTGTGATAACCTACTTCTCTTGCTCTGATGACTTGTTTCTTTGATGGCTTTTGATAAACTCTTCATCTTACTCTTTGGATTCTTGCTCTTGTTGGTTTACTGTATCTACTACGTCATTTGTTGTTAAATTATTTTTCAATTTCTGATCAATTGACCTCTTGCTTCATTTTTTGTTCAACTGATGTTCAATTGTTGTTCAATTGACCTCCTGCATCATTTACTATTGAATTTACCTCCTGCATCATGTGTTGTTCAGTTGACCTCCTTTGTCATTTTCTATTCAATTGTCCTCCATCTCATCATATCATAATATATCAAACTTTCATCCCTATGAGCATTATGATCAATGGGAAATCAAGTATCAAAGAATTTTCCCTCACAAACACTGCTATATCGACATCAATGACAACCTAGATTAACAGAAAGAAAAGGAAAGCAAGGTTCACACAAGGAAAGGTTGGATCAAGCAGCTTCAGCTAGAATACTTGCAGGTAATAGGTTGCATGTATTATTACGTAGTTGGTTTTGGCATGCATGGTGTATGAATGTTTTTATTTTGTTAATTTGTTGTCATTAGCATGGGTTTTGTCAGGTTTTGACTGTGGATTTAGCCTTGCCCTGCGATTTCTAGATAGTCATGTTATGATGGCATTCATTCTTGATTGAGCTTTGGATTTCCAAAAGGTTTTGGATCTGGGTGAGGAGGTCTTAGGAAAATCCAAAGGTTTTTTGGTATACATGTTCTTCTCCTGGAATCCCTCAATAGGTGAGTGGAGATAGGAAAATACCTCATGGGATGGTGATGGAATTATGAGGCATCCAATATTAGTTTGGTTTTGTGATCTCATGACCAGTTCATGTGAGGTCACGGTAGTGTGAGGATGGAGGTGGTTTAACATATGGATTCCCTTAGTTTTTTATGGATTGATTTATCCCATGAGACCCCACATTCATGCTTGAAATATGACGCAGGGGTGATTGGTTGAAATAAATATTTGGTTGAGCCCAATCTATGGTTAGGTGGTACGTGGAAGTCCCTGACATGGTTGGATTTTTCATATGTAAATAAGAGATAAGTTCCTATTGTATTTAATGAGAAAATGTAATTTTTATTATGAAGCTTTACTGATTTTTCTATCATTGTTATTTATTTGGTTATATGTTGGTTATAATCATGGCTTTATGACGGATCCAAGTTAAGGATATTATCATGTTTTATTGATAAATGAATGGTTAATGAATGCATGACATAACATATGTTATTGTAGATATTGTGAGACAATATTAGTCGTGATTGGTAAACCTTAGATAAGTTTCACATCTCTATGTTACGATATGCATTCATGGTGTGCAAATCATATGTTCTCAATGTGTTTAATGGAATTAATGGCATGGTTAGACTGGGATAAGTCATGTACTTGATTAAGATCTATGTTATTTATCATTTGTGGGATTTTCATTCAGTTTTGAGTAGAGTTTTGGATCCTAGCCCTAAAAAAGTGGCTCAGATCTCAGGGTCGTTGGGATAAAACTGCCTAAAAAAGACTATAGTCCCTAGGAAGCAAGCTTGTGGGGGTGAATGGAGGGTTGTAGCTGCATGGAGTCCTTTTCATGGGAATTAGTGAGGCTCTAAGTCAGTAAAAAGGAAATTTAACTCAGGGGTTGGTCACGTGGAGTGACTGGTTAGCTCCTAGGGTACTATAGCACCTGAGTGAATTCAGTAAGGTATTTCTTTTTTGGATCCATTTCGTTAAGGTTATGAAGGAGGTTGAGTCATGTCATAGTAACCATCATCTTATGTTTACCTAATGCAGGTCAGTTAAAGTGGGTAGATAAGGGAGGAGGCATTACATATAAGATGGAGAAGATTAATAAATATGAAACAAAAACTAATTATTCTATCAAATTGTTTTAATACAAAGAATAATTGTAGTCATATTTTTATGACAAAGCTTGATAACTTATATTTCCCCCAACAAAAAAGAAAAATCTTGTAATTCAATTAAGAAGTACCAACTTTAGTAATACTTGTTAAAGTCACATTTACAGTAAATGAATATACAATTCATATCGATCTGAATACAACTTTTTTAGTACAAGCACAATTACATAGTGTTGATCAATTTGGGATGGCATTGAACTTAGTGCTAGAGTCTTTCCAAGGATGGGACTAATAATTTAAAATTGTGTGTTATTTTTTTTATTTTCTTTTGACTTAAGCATTCAACCATTGACCATCTCACAACTTTTTGAAAAAGAGAGAACAAAAAATATTTATTAATTCTTCTTCGGTTTTTCATTATCATACTAACTCAAATAACTTTGAAAAATAATGGAGAAATTAGGAACTCAAGTAAAGTGGAAGAGAGGTACCTTTTAATTATATGAAAATTTCATTGTAAAATCAAGGATTCCAATAAAAGATAAAATGGGAAGGATCACTCAAAATAAAGATTAAAATAGAGATGGAGTACAATTTATTTATTTTTCGATCAAAAGAAATCTTTTATATTATCAACGTAGTAAACGAGAGTACAAAAATTGACTTCACGGCTCCCATGGCTTCAAGTGATCCAGAGATGAATGTGAGGCGAGAATGAGAATGTAGAAGATATAACCATACAACCATTGTTGTTTATAGGCTAACCAACCTTATATAGTAAAAAGGCAGCAAGAAAGGCAAAGAACTTGAGAAGATCATGTAACGATAGGATGGTGAGGAGGAAGCCCATGAGGGACTATTGGAGAATTGTTTCCTTCATGCATAGGAAAGTTAATGTGTTGTAATTGAGCCTTCAAGTCACATAGATGGTTGTTGAAGCATCGTTGGTTTTGTTGAATTATCTAGAGTCTCATTGAGGCTAAATTGAATGTTGTTCATGTATGACACCAATTTATTCCTATCTTCAAAATGGTGCTCTCTTAGAATTTTCAGGTTGTCCTGTACTCCTCTCAGATGTTTAGAAATCATTTCCAGCATGGTAGGTGCCTTCACTATGCCTGGAGAATGGCCAAGAGCATGGGTGACCTCACCCACCCATTCTTCATAGACAAAATCCTCTAAATTTGAGCTTTGATCATTGGTTCGATGCTCGATAGGGCCGTTCTTCCCACCTCCGCAACGGGGATGACCACGCTAATAAATAATGGTTGCTGGAATGGAAGAACTATTTACCTAAATTGCAGAAGAGAACCCAACCACATAGGAATAATTGACCACTAGAAATCGCTTAAACAAACGTGAACCTTGCCACAACCACCACATGGTGCCTTCATAATCTTGTCCAAGTCTAACCTCCCATCGAGTCTTACGTACTACTAACCTTCCAAAAACCTAGCTGACTTAAGCCCACCAACAACCCAAAACTATAATAGGGTAGGGATGTCGACAATTTTCAGATAAAAATGATGCAATATGAACCCAACACCACGATAGACATAAAAAGGCAAAGGCTAACCAAATTCATGAAATCCAGTAGGTGACTGGCTCCTCCACTATCTTGGCAAATTTTTCCTATGATACATAACCTAAATGAGAACCAACACATACCCTTATTGCCCTCAAGAAAACTTGATTTAGAATAAGCCCCCATTTGAGGAATTTCCCATAGGATAGACCACTCACTCAAAAGACTGAGTGGTAGTGTCACAATACTAGTCACCTCTATAAACAACCATTCAGAGAAATACTAGAACTAAGAACATCAAATTACTTGGAGACCATCGAGTACCCACCTAAATGGAGCAACCCAACTCCATCGGTGCCTCGGCTTCCACCACGCACAACCGAACTTACAACATCAAAGAGAAGAGCTACCTCCAAATGTGCCAGGATCCCAATTGAAAGAAAAAACCCCACCTGTGAAGCCATAGTAGCAATATTTGAACCCTCTATAAACTCCTACTATCCCATGGCCTTGGAGAGCTCGCTCGACCATCAACACTCAAGTCCACCATCCTGCACTCCAAGTTCATCACCCAAGATTCGACAGTTATTGTGCTAAATCTTCTTCACATTATAATGAACATAGGTGGGTCTAGATTGTTCAGACTACTGCCATTGAATTTGATCAGGTGATCAAATTTATGATTTAAAATGAAAGTTTCCAGAACTTGTTGCAACTATCATAAAGTTGAATTTTCCATTGTTCTGAATCTCATGATGTTCGTTTCACCTCAATTTAAGACTTGGAGCTCAAGTTACAACACGCTGACCATTTCCCAAAATAGGAAAAAAAAGGGAATTTTGGGTTTTGCCTGTCGGTTTAGGGTTTTTGAGGGCTAGAAGCAAGCCAGCACTTCGCCTCTCTCCATTTTCAAATTTGTGCAGGTTTTCCATTGGTCAATGTTGTGTATTGGGTGGACCCATAGCAAGGAGCCACATGGGCCAATGGGAGGCAGTCACATGACCTCCCCACATAAGTCAAAAATATTGGTTGTGGGTCAAGCCAACCCATGGAAGTCAAACTCCAGACCTCACACCGAGCATTGAAATGCCTTACCACTACATTGTGCATTATTCCTTGTAACATATGGTGTAAAAGCTATATAAAAGGTTTATATGTGGTGCACATCGAGGAGGGCCCCAGGGTTATTCCCTAGCCTATGGCCACCCCACACCCACAAGACCACAGGAAACAGGCTAGTGATGAGCCCTAACCCACAACTCATGCCCACAACCATAAGTACCATTCCATATGACCACAACCGGAGTCAAGCGGGATTTTGATAGGGGCTTGCCCCTGGGTCATATGACCCTCCACATATAACCATGGGCGTAGAGTTTCGTGGGGGTACTAACCAGTGGAGGAGTGGAGAATAAGGCCTAATGCCAGGTCATATGGTGCTCAATGTGACCCGATGCTTGAATGAAAAGGGGCCAAATGGCAACGGTGGGTAGTTAGCCTGGCCCTTGGCCTCGTGGTGTTATGCTCTTTAACCTGCAAGACGATACCAGAATACCAAATAAGCGAAGCAATATACCCAGAACATAGAATAGCGAGTAAAAAGAGAAAGTATTTTATTATTCAGAAAGCAATGTTCACTTGCCTCTTCGAGGGGGCAACCTCCAATAGAGCAAAGCTCGATGATAAAATAAGACACGATGCTCCTCGCAGGGAGTCTCTATCCTTTATATATGACTCATACATGCAATACC
>APFE030158542.1:18612-35554 GCA_000404065.3 Pinus taeda
TGGATCAATACCATGGGTTTTATTAATACCATCTATCTAATACCATGGCCCATTTGCAACTAACTGTGGTCCCATCATTAATTACAGGTTAACCACTTACAATTATTAATATGGGCTTTATTGACTCTTTACTATGACTCGATCCCATTACATAAATAAGGGGGTTAGGGTGGGACACTAACATGCCTTCCCCTTTAAGAATAGCCTTGTCCTCAAGGCTGAAGCTGCAGAAACTGCTGAAGAATAGTGGCTGGTTCCCATCTTGCATCTTCTGGAGAGGTGTATTTCCACTTGATGAGGACTTCCCTGATCACACGGCCATGCAGGGGCCTTTCTCATGTGTCTAGGACCTATTCAAGTTGGAGCCAGATTGACCCTTCCTCATCCAATTCAAGTAGACTAGTTTGAATTCTGCAATTGTTCCCAATCACTTTCTTGAGGCATGAGACGTGGAAAACTAGATGGATTTTTGCAGTGGGTGGCAAAGCTAGCTTGTAGGCTACTTCTCCAATGCGCTAAAGTACTTGATATGGTTCATAGAATTTTGGAGATAGTTTCTGACAACCATTGTCTTTGAGTGATGTTTTCTTATATGGTTGCAGCCTCAAAAATACCTGATCCCCTTCTTGAAATTGGCGCTCTGAGCGATGCTGGTCTACCTATTGCTTCATGCGTTTTTGAGCTTGATGAAGATTCTCTCTAAGATGGGCGAGCATGGTTGAATAGTTTTGTAGGAGTTGATCCACTACTTGTACCTTTGAGCACCCCTTGATATAAGAAGTAGGGGAAGGAGGCAGTTGACCATATACTGCTTCATAGGGATTCATTTTGGTGGTGGCATGATAGTTGGCGTTACACCACCATTCAGCCAAAGGTAACCACTGTAACCAAAGGTGTTGCTTTTCTGAAGTGAAACACCTAAGGTAGGTTTCTAGACATTTTTTGACGGCTTCAGTTTGACCATCCATTTGTGGATGATAGGAAGTACTGAGTTTTCGTTGGGTTCCTTGTAGCCTGAAGAGTTCCTGCTAAAAATTACTGGTGAAGATCTGGTCACGATTGGACACAATAGAAGTGGGCATGCCATGCAATTTGAAGATCTGATCCATGAAAGATTGAGCGACCAAAGTCGGTGTAAACGGGTGGGGTAGGGCACATAAATGAGCATATTTCGAAAGTATGTCCACAACCACCATGATGACTGACTTGTTTCCTAGCTTTGGAAGACCTATAACGAAATCCATAGAAACCTCCATCCATATTGATGCCGGGATGGGAAATGGTTGTAATGTGCCTAGTGCTTTGACGGTCTCCCCTTTTTGGCGTTGACAGACATTGCATTCTACTACAAAAGTAAGGATGTCTTTTTTCATGCCTGTCCAAAAAAATGATCTTCTGGTGCGAGCATACATCTTCTGAAAGCTTGAATGTCTTGCAATGGGGGATGAGTGCAATTCTGCCAAAATGCGACTTTTGAGGGTGGATGTTGGTGATATTACGACTCTGTCCCTGTAGCAAAGAATCCCATCCTACCACGAGTAGCCCTTGGTGGAATTTGGATCCGCCTGCAATTGAGAAATGAGTTGGGAGACCCCGAGATGTGAAAACCATTCCTTGCGAGCCTCTTAAATCCATTCTGGAATGGGAAGGGCAATTGCTAGCAGGATACTTTCCTCCTCAAATTGGCGAGATAATGCATTTGCTACACTATTTTCTTGCCCTTTTCTGTAAATGATCTCATAATCATATCCTAGAATTTTGGTGAGCCATTTATTTTGTTGTGTGGAGGATAGGCGTTGCTCCAAAAAATATTTAAGACTGTGATGGTCTGTGCGGATTTGGAAATGTTGCCCCAGTAAGTAAGGTCACCAGGTCTCTACTCCATGTAAGATGGCCATCATTTCCTTCTCATAGGTAGATTGGCCCAGATTTTTCCCACGTAGTTGTTGGCTTGTGAAGGCAAAAGGTTGACCTTCCTGCATTAAGACTGCCCCAATACCTATACCTGAAGCATCACATTCAATGACAAAAGATTTGGTGAAATCAGGTAGTGCTAAGACTGGAGTGGAACACATGGCATTTTTGAGAGCTGTAAATGCCTGATGTGCGTCCTCATTCCAGAAGAATGAATTATTCTTCAGGAGTTGAGTGATGGGCTTCGCTATGTGACCATAATTGCGGACAAATTTGCGATAATAGCTTGTGAGACCCAAAAATCCTCTCAGGCTCTTCAAGGTCTTAGGTTGAGGCCAATCCTGCATTACCTGGATCTTTTTGGTGTCCACCTTGACACCTGCACGCCCCACAATGTGGCCCAAATACTCAACTTCTTCCATGCCAAATGAACACTTGGACATCTTAACAAAATAATTTATTCTTGCGGAGCAGTTGCAAGAGTAGATCTACATGTTGAAGATGTGCGGCCCAAGTGAAATTATAGATGAGGATGTCATCGAAGAAGAAAAGGACAAATTTCCTGAGATATGGTTTCAAAAGATGGTTCATAAGGCTCTAAAAAGTAGATGGGGCATTACAAAGACCGAATGGTATGACCAGGAACTCATAATGGTCTTCATGAGTTCAGAAAGCCATCTTTGGAATGTCGACTTCCTTCATGCGAATTTGGTGGTGCCTAAGCAAAGATCCAACTTAGTGAAGAATTGAGCCTCATTGAGTTCATCCAGCAAATCTTTAACCACCGGGATGGCAAATTTATCTTTGACTGTCAACTTATTGAGGACCCTGAAGTCTAGACACATCCGCCATTCCCCATCTCTCTTGAGTACCATGACCACGGGTGATGAATAAGGACTAATGCTGGGACGAATGACACCTACTTCCAAAAGTCCCTTGATTATTTTTTCTATTTCATTCTTTTGGGTGAATGGATATATGTATGGGCGCACATTTGGGGGTTGGGCCCCAGGAACCAAGGTGATGCTATGATCATGTTCCCATCTCCAGGGTGGAAGCTCATGAGGCTTGTCAAAGACCGGAAGATGGTTATTTAAAATCTATTACATCTCAGGATGAATCGGTAGAGACTTGGTTTCGACTGCCTGGATGGCATTAAATTGAGCTATAACTCCATGATGGCCCTTTTTTAGCAATTCTTCCATCCTATGCGAGCTAATGATAGAGGGAGCTCCCGCCTGGAGTCCACAGAGGGTATGTTTGGAGTTGTTCTACTAAAAACTCATATATAACTCCTGGAAATCCATTGTGATTGGCCCAAGAGAGTGAAGCCATTTAGCAATGAGGACAATGTCGCACCCTCCCATGTGTATTGCAAACATGCGGGTCTTCAACTGATAATCCCCCATTTGAAGTTTGACATTTTCATAGCGGCCTTCACATTTCATTGTGCCCCCATCCGTAATTTGTACTTGGAAGTTAGAAACTTCTCGTACAAAACAATGCACTATTTCCGCGACTCTTTGATGGATGAAATTATGTGTACTTCCACTATCAATCAAGACTACTACTGGTTGATGTTTAATAAAACATCTGATTTTGAGAGTTTGAGGTGAAGAAATCCCTGCCAAAGCATGCAATGAAATAACCAGTTCGTCAGGGACATTGTCCTTTTGGTTGTCCTCTTCTACCGCCTTAGGTTCCTCAAGTGGTGGATCTTTCTCCGATGAGTTGTAATAAGTGGCATCAATTTGAAAAAAATTGGGCTCCTTGAATTTGTGACCTGGGGAGTATTTTTCATCACAGTAGTAACATATTCCATGCTTTCTTCTTTCGGCCATTTCTGCAAGTGACACCTTTTGAACCTTAAGTGTTTGAATCATGCTGTGAGCCTGTGGGGGCTGATCCTTGGCGGTGAAATTTGGGTGAATGTATTGGGCTGCTAACGCACATTCCACGTTACGAGCTACCTTGCAAGCCTCCATCCATGTGGGAGGGTGGTGCAGTAGGACGTGGGCTTTTATGGCCTCTTTAAGACCGCTGATAAAACATTCCGTGTAGAACACATCCGAGAGACCCCTAGTGCGGAAGGCCAAGGCTTCAAAGCCTGTAACATATTCATCCACTGTGCCAGTCTGTCGGAGCTTAGTAAGACGACCGAAAAAATAAGATTCCTGGTCAAAGTGATCTGTAAGAGATTTTTTGAAGGCGGTCCAAGTCACAAAACTTCCACTGCAACGTTGATGTCGTTCCCACCATTTCCACCTTTCATTGTCCAAGTGCATGCTCCCCACCATAAGCTGAGTCTCATTATCTAAGATGTTATTTAGATGGAAATACTGTTCCATTTGTGCTATCCATGCTGTCGGGTGAGAACCATCAAATTTATGCATATCCAACTTGGGAGGTTACAGACGGGATTGTTGGTGGGTGCCCCAGAGGTGAGGAGAGTGGCTAGACTCACCATCACTTTGTCCATTGCCAATATACGCCTCCTTGCGGGCTTCCTCCTTGCCCTTAGAGATTATGTTAGTTATTCTCTCAAGCTGAATCTGGAGGGATTGTAAGGATTGTTCAAGTTTGTCCATCCTCTCATTGGCCATAGCTTGAGCTCTAGTTGCTACCATGCACCGACCTGATGTTCTTGAAATTTGGGACCGCCAATTTTTTTTTCACTAAGAATTGAATGGTACCACCGTGCTCAGCTCGTCGTCCTGATTTTTTTTTTTTGAAAACTCCTAACATAGTTTTACTCCTTCCTTAGGAATATTGTAGTAGTCGAATCCTCAAAATGTCAATGCTGCCAAAAGTCTTGCGAAAAGCACACCCCAGTATAGGAACCCCACACAACTACTTAGATTTGGTGGATCTGAGAGGTCTAAATGGCGAATCGGATAGCTCTGATCGGTGGAACAGAGTGCTGCTGTGGATCTGCTGGATCTAGTAGATCGGACTGGCTAGTCTACTAACTCGGAACTGCGAGACTAACGTCTGCTGCTGCTGCAAACCCCCTTGCGAGATCTAATCTGGCAGAGATTATGCGTGATCCCAATATAGAAAAGGGAACTATGGTCTCGAGGAGTGTGGGGTGCTGCAGATCGCAATATACATAAGGGTTTGACAGTAGTACTCGGCCCAATGTTTTAGGGCTCTAACTAAGGAGGATCAACCATACCCTTAGCCGTACAACCCGACTACCCTATTGTACGGGTGAGTAATCTCTCTGAGTGCTGTCCTCGGTGTACTGTAGCAGCAAGACGGCTGACGGTTTATCTATGGCGAGGTTTCAAAGGAGCTAGGGGTCTTCTGATATACCTAGAGGGTACTTGGAAGACAGTCTGTACGCGGTTATGTCTAATGTGCTACTGCTCGAAGGGGTACCCATAGGGGTTACAAGGGAGTCCAGCAAGCGTGACCACCTCTTGTATTTACTTCACGCATGCCTCCCCAAATATGCAGGTTTATGCGCTCAACAATAGATCCCATGGTTTAAAGATGCCGGAACACGTCTCTAGCCAAAAAAAAATTGCTAAGAAATGGAGATCCCACCTGTCCTAGAAAGTGCTATGATACCACTTGTTATGCTCTTTAACCTGCAAGACGATACCAGAATACCAAATAAGCAAAGCAATATACCCAGAACATAGAATAGCGAGTAAAAAGAGAAAGTATTTTATTATTCAGAAAGCAATGTTCACTTGCCTCTTCGAGGGGGCAACCTCCAATAGAGCAAAGCTCGATGATAAAATAAGACATGATGCTCCTCGCAGGGAGTCTCTATCCTTTATATATGACTCATACATGCAATACCATGGATCAATACCATGGGTTTTATTAATATCATCTATATAATACCATGGCCCATTTGCAACTAACTGTGGTCCTGTCATTAATTGCGGGTTAACCACTTACAATTATTAATATGGGCTTTATTGACCTTTTCTATGACTCGATCCCATTACCTAAATAAGGGGGTTAGGGTGGGACCCTAACACATCGTGCCCATATGGCCACATTTTTCAGCACTAATACGTTAGAGGAATAATTAATGGTCCAACAAATTGAAATTATAGATGGAAAAATTGTGGCTAATATAGCGTTTTTAAGGGCATAATTGTAGGATGGTTAACAATGAAGTTCATGGGTGAGCTTGTAGCTCACACGTTTTGAATTTTTCACCAAATTGATCTCAGAAAGAAGCTACCTAGGGGTTTTTGGATGTTTTGAATCCATTGTTAACCTCTGTTTTCTATTTTGAGCACATTTAGATAGCCTTTATGCAGGTTGGGTATATGGACCAAGTAAGGTTTGTTAGCATGTTTTAAAGGTGTTGAGCATGAAGAAGACCTTGTATGGGTTTCCTCACCTTTAGAATTCATTTGCAACAACCGATACTTATGAGGTTCATCTCTTCGACATTTTTCTCTCTATGTGAAGTTGAGGGAAGCTAGGATTATTTCCTTCATTTTGCATGTATTCTCATTTTCAGATGAGTTCTATGGTCTCTATAGGAGACTCCTTATATTTTTGTACCTTACATAGTGATTGCAGGTTGTCATGTTGGTTTTTTTGTTGAAGGGGAAACAACCACATGGTCATCAACATATTTTATGTACTTCATTTTTACACTAAAATATGAGAGGTCTAGTCATGTTGACATACCAGAAGATGTAGCTCAGAAGGGGTGGACTCTATGATCAAACCTTGCATTGCTATTCTCTATGTCTACATGAATTATATGTGTTGTGTTCATTATGATTAACTTTTTCATGAGAACTAATTCATGCTTCAAGGGACAATAAACAAACATGTTGCTTTTGAAGACCCATTTTCATGTTTACAAAGCATCAAGATAGTCCTAGTTTTTGTTTCATTTGATTTTGGAAAGAGAGGAAGAATTGACCTCCTCCACTTTCATATAAGTTTGGTATTAGAGAACGAGTTGACCAAGTTGTAAGATGGGAAGAAAAAAGATTATCCAAGATATTATGGAGCTAAATTTGGCTCTTCGGATGGAGAACATAGATGTGAGAAGGATGTTGGAGATAGTTGAAGAGGAGAAGAGGCACATGCACTTTGTGTTGCAGCAAGTGCTTGATGAACAAGTTACTGAAAGTGATACTCCTACACCAACAAACGAGACCTCTAAGATGAAGCTAGTATATGTTTATGGTTAAAAGAGTGGTTTTGGACCCTATGTGGAATATGATGCATGTGATTTTTGTAAGAATCTCCAAGAAGCACACCCTATGGAAATGGACAAGAGTGGGTGGTTAGATTCATCTACAAGTTGGTCATCATCATCATCATCAAAAGTAAAAAGGATGCATGAGAAGTTTAAGATGTAATAAATATCTTAAGTACTACTCCTTCCATTCATTTTCACAATAACTCTTTTGTAGCATTTCCGCAACATACCAATGGCATAGTTATGGATTTTCTTTCTAAGATGGCATATAAAGGTGGAGTTCTTGGCAAAAATGATCAAGGCATTACCAATCTGATTATGGTTTAGGAAGGACCAAAGTATAAGAAATTGGGATATAGCCTAAGGGAGTTTAGAGAATTATTTAAAAGGAGTGAGGTACATCAATCATCTGAGCATGAGATTTGTTTTGGATAATTTAGTATCTACAAATAAATACTAATTCACTAGACAAGTAGTTGTGCATAGAAGAACATTTTAAAGTCTTTTAGACTTTTCCTATAAGCAATAGATAAGAAGAGGGGATAGAAGGCCTACCTGTAGTTCCACTTTCCTCTTGTCTCCCTTGTATCGATTATGTTGCTCCTTCCCGTACATAATCCGCTTTAAAAGTACCTTGTCAACACAAAAGAAGATTAAAAATGATCAAAGCATACAATCCATTGAATATAAATGAAAGGAATCAGAAGAAATTCATACATATAAGCATTATGAAAGAACACAATATATGGAAAAAGGTTCAAACACTTTATTAGATAGAAGAAGGAATTAAAACCATCAATGTTTGATTCAAAGACATTCTTCCAGCTTGGATCCCATCCACATCACATCAAAAATCAAGACAAGCTTGTGGAATCAAATCATTTGCTCCAAAGTCAAATCTCATAGCAGCATGATCTCCTTACAATTCAACATAATCCAGCCAGCCCTTGATCACTTAGATGAGTGTTCAATTTATAAGAAGATGAGGGAGGTTTTGTCATTAATGGTGACATTGAATGGCCTTCCATACTTAGAATTAGTTCCATCGAGGAAGGGATGAGAGGATAGGATGCTCCTTATCTCATTCCTCATCCATTTTTGAGCTCATAGGAGTTGATAAGACAGGGAAACTTCTAGATGACTCTAAAAGATAAGAATATTCCCCAAACCCTATGTGAACTTCGCTCCTTCTCGTCCAGCGTGGATGAAAGGAAGCCTAAGTGCTCTATAGAGCACCCTTCTAGTGGACTTAATTTCTCTACAGCGCACCTTCATAAGGGCTTACCTATGCTTGTCCCTCTAGAGGCAATTTTGGATGTCTTCAAGTCATGAAACTCTCTAGGAAGGAGGCATTCAAAGGGTTGACTTGTTTAGGACATGAAACAACTAAATTTAGGGTTTGATGAGCCCTAAAACACTAATCTAAATGTTTTTTTGGATAATTTAGGATATACTGATAAATACTAATTCACTAGACATGTAGTTGTGCCTAGAAGAATAGTTTAAAGTGTTTTATACTTTTCCTATAAGCAATAGATAAGAAGAGAGTATAGAAGGCGTACCTGTAGTTATGTTTTCCTCTCATCCCCCTTGTATCAATTATGTCACTCCTTCCCATACTTAATCTGCTTGAGAAGTACCTTGTAAACACAACCGAAGATGAAAATTGATCAAAGCATACGATCCATTGAATATAAATGAAAGGAATTAGAATAAATTCATACATATAAGCATTATGAAAGAACACAACACATGGAAAAAGGTTCAAACACTTTACTAGATAGAAAATGAATTACAACCATTAGTATCTAATTCAAAGTCATTCCTCCAGCTTGGATCTGATCCAGATCACATAAAAAAGAAATACAAGCTTGTGGAATCACATCATTTTCTCCAAATTCAAGTCTCATAGTAGCATTATCTCCTTACAATTCAACATAATCCAGCTAGCCCCTGATCACTTAGATGACTGGTCAATTTATAGGAAGTTGAAGGAGGTTTTTTCATTAATGGTGACATTGAATGGCCTTCAATACTTAGTTCCATGGAGGAAGGGATGAGAGGATAGGATGCTCCTTAACTCATTCCTCATCCATTTTCGAGCTCACAGGAGTTGATAAGACAGGGAAACTTCTAGATGACTCCAAAAGATAAGAATATTCCGCAAACCCTATGTTAATTTCACTCATTCTCTCCCAGTGTAGGTGAAAGGAAGCCTAAGTGCTCTACAAAGCACCATGGCAGTGGACTTAATTACTCTGCAATGCACCTTCATAAGGGCTTACCTATGCTAGTTCCTTTAGAGGCAATTTCTAGATGTCTTCAAGTCGTGAAACTGTTTGGGAAGGAGGCATTCAAAGGGTTGACTTATTTAGGGCATGAAACAATTGAATTTAGGGTTTGATGAGCCCTAAAACACTGATATAAATGTTGGGATTTGATGTGCCAAAATGGATATGTAATAGTTAACCCCTAAAGCATGAAGTCATAAAAATGCCAATGTCGATTGAAATGCTTTACTATGTGATGTATTGAAGTGGAAGGTGACCTGCATCAATTACAATACATATATCATGATATTTGATTTTACACGAATTGCTGAGGGAAGGCATACCCATACTCAGCTTATAAACTTTCATTACATGTACATAAATAGTCATATACAGATATAGACCCATGATCAGACTGACTATCAATGTAAAGCCATTGTACATATGATTTAGTACTCTTGATATCGCAGCCCAGATGGGTGAAACTAGATTTGGGGTCTTCAATCTCATTCAACCATTTGCTCAAGTACGAGTCTAGCCATGTGAATATGTGATCTGAATTCAAACATGGGAAGACACCATCTGATTACCAGCCAATGATGTAAGTTTTTTAAACAGATGCGAGATAAGTCACCGATAATGATAATGATCCTCAAGGTACTGTAGTACATTCTACATGGTGTGAATGGATGATTTGATGTCGAACACCATACAAAGTCTTTTGGTCAAAATCCATTGATGTATGCCTATAGCCACAAGCGAGAAACCTGCCATTGATGCATGCAAGCCTCAAGGTACCGAATGGGTGTTTCTATGTCAACTTCTTCGATAATGAGTTGATGTCGACAAAGCGACTTGTCGCAAGAGGGCCCTAATGTGTCCCACATCAACAAGACGAAACAAGTGTAGTGATTTTAGAGATGGAATTTGACTGACGACATAAGGTTCAGGGATGGCGGTCATGAAAATGAAGGTTTATGGTATTGCCAAATATGGATTTCGACCGAATGACTTCTCTTGAACATGTCAGTGACAGTAAAGTGAATTGGTAGCATTGGCCCAAAATAAAGCGGTGGATGGTATGATAGACCAATGGTGTGATAACCATCAAGCTAATAACCCAACCCAAATAGTCACGGTGATGGAAAGTGTCATGTTCAAGGGCGACCTGCTACCATAAAGTGGTTTTCCCCTTTTTCCATTTCCCCAATCATTGTTGACCAATACCTCTTTATTTTTTTCAAGCTTGAGGAGGATAACATATGCTTGTTGTATAATTTCACCCTTTGGGTGAATCCATCTCTATTTCATGTTTTAACGAGTCTAGAGAAGGTCGAACTCAGTCTTGTCTAGATGGGAAAGTTTGTCTCTATTTGATGTTTTTAACGAGTTTAATCACAAAGATAACTTGATCCCTTTCATGTTTAGAGAGTTTGAAAAGGGACAAAAAGAAAACTCCACAAGTTATTTTTTGTAAATTAATCTCCCAAGTCCAAAAAAGCGTAAAATAATACAAGACATATATCATTTCCAATATGTTAGTGAGCTGGAAAGGACAACCGCTTGACAATCTTTTCATATTTAAAGAGTCTGAAAAGAGCTTAAAGAGGACTCCACTTTGAGGAACAAGTGGTGCCTAGGGTAGAAACTGGTTCCGGTGATGTAGGAACTTGATAAAAACATGTTGATTTCTGTGAAGAGACTAGCTAATAAGACCACTCATTACAACTGTTCCTCAAAAAAGGGTAAAACAACCAAGTGAAAGCGTATGATCAACCAAAGAGATGGTGGCGATAGGATGAAAACAACCAAGTCTCATCTGACGAAAGAGGCTGATATAATGGAAATCACAAGGGTTAAAATGGAAATGGGCTCATTTTTACACAAGCTTGAACCATAGGGAACTATGCTTGGATTCAGTTTCATGTTTACACAAGCTTGAAATGAAACCTATGCTTGGATTCAGTTTCACTTCTACACAAGCTTGAAATGAAGATATATGCTTGAGATTGGTTTACATGCCCCCAGCATGATGAAAGGGACAGTCTCTTGTAACTAAATGGAAGTCGATGCGGTGAAGCAGGACAATTATCCAACACCATTTTGGCTTCGTCCACATAGGGACAAAGGTGAATGGGGTGATTCCCTTCACATAACCTATAGGGAAACTTAACTTTACCATTAGTGAATGCCCCCCAAGCTTCATTACATTCACCTAAGTAGACTACTCATGGCTATTAGGTGGATGGAATGAAGGTTCTTTTACGAGATCAAGTGAAAAACTCCATTGGGATTTTACGAGATCTAATCAAATACTCAACTTGGAACTTGGGACCTTCTTTCATTTTTTAATGAGCTTGACACAAGACAAGGAACTTTGCTCAAATTCCTTTTTTCCTTTTTAACGAGGTTGACACAAGACCACGAACTGTCCTCATGGGAGCTGTTTCATTTTTTAATGAGGTTGACACAGTAAAAGAACTATCCTCATGGACCTGTTTCATTTTTTAGTGAGGTTGACACAAGACAAGGAACTATCCTACTATCCTTGTTTTCATTTTTTAACGAGGTTGATACAAGATAAGGAACTATCGTCATTTTCCTTGGTTTCATTTTTTAACAAGGTTGACACAAGACAAAGAACTATCCTCATACTCCGTTTTTCACTTTTTAATGAGGTTGACATAAGACAAGGAACTATCCTCATGGACCTACTTCAGGGGACCTTGGACCACAACTCATAAGAGGTCATGAAGGAGATCTAGTTCCAATACCCCTATTACATGATGTACAACATCACTAAATTGATCGTCAGTTGATGTATGTATGGAATAGGTTGCCACATAATTAACCTGTGGTGAGGATGATACCATTGGTACAAAAGGAACATTTAGGGAAGATGGTTGATTGGAAGCCATATTTGGACCAGAAAATGAAAGCTGGTCAATAGTGACAATTATGACTTCATACGGGAAACAAATCACTCAAAAGAGTGTTGAAACAATAGCTCCCATGTTATAAACATAGTGGCACCCAAGAAGTAAATGTAATCTAAATGGCCTAGGACTACCATCACATTCAGATAAATGATTTTTCCTCCCAAATTAATAGGTAACTGAGGGAGGACCCCTAATGGTTGACTAGTTCCTCTGTTAAAAGCCAACAAATTCTGGGTATCTGACACAAGTGGCTACGAACCGAGTGCTTGCCAAGTAGTTGAGGAAAGGATACTCATTGATTCACCTTCATCTATCATAGTGCCAGATACAATCATATTACAAACTTGTACTATTATCTAGAAAGGCACATAAGAATGAAGACGAAATCCTGCTAGTCAATTCCAATCAAAGGAAGTGACCAAACTACTTGGAGGGCATCCTGTAGGAACGTGAGAATTAACCCCTCGAGTTACAAGAGTGGGAGGATTTTCCTCCTGACTTGATGGATCAGGACGATTACCCCCAAGCTCATTGGAATCTGAAGAAGTAAAAAGAACTTGAGTGGTATCATATTCACTCTCTCCGAGAAAGGTACAATTAGCTGAAGGTGAAATCGGGTCAGCTGTTACCTTGACTTATTGATTTTGGTTGGGTATAGACTCATCGGATTCACTTTTAGAGACAGTGGGTTTGATCGATGGTTGATTTTGGTCAGTAAATTTATCAACTAGTGAAGGACTTAGGGAGAGTTTCTTGTAACCAGATGGAAGTTGCTGCAGTGAAACAAGATGATTATCTAACACTTTTTTGGCTTCATCGAGATAGGGACAAAGGTGAATGGGGTGATTCCCTTCACATAACCTACATGGAAACTTATCTTTACCCTTCTTTCCATGAACTTTACTACCACTAGTTGATGGTGTGTTGCCAGCATGATCTCGAGAAGTTGATGACACAGAATGATGTAAACGAGAAGACCATTCTTATCATATCTGACAAATATCAGGACAATTTCGAAGAATATGGTTTCTCACACAAAGTTTGCATGGACATCAAACTTTGTGAGGCTTGATGGATTATTTCTCATCATATGTTGCATTCAAAGCAATGTTTGCCTGGTTTCCCCTCTGCTAAATTTGCTTCTTCTTCTTCTTCCCTTTATTCTTCTTCTTAGCCACCCCATTACTAGCACCGATAATTTCATCGGGCGAAGAGGAAGAAGAGGAGGAAGAAACAACCGAGGAAGAAGGCAAAGGGTCAACTTTCAGATCAACTGGAGGTTGGTTTTGTCTAGTTGGAGGTGTACTCGATTACGGAGAAATCACAATATTTTGAACTAAGGAGGTTGAAAACAACCACACTAGCAAGCCAATGGTAAATCTTGGAAGCGACTATGTAGCCATATATGGAGCACCAATATTTCAAAAATGATAAAATGGACTAGGATTCAAATTCCCATCAAAAGGAATTCCTTGATTGGTGGACTCCAGATTTGTCAGCAGATGTTTCAACCTAAGATCAACTAAGGAGTGAGCGTGGAGGATGTCATCTACGACCAATTAATTTTATTTTAATCAAAGTAACATAACAAAACAAAAGAGGGATAATCTAGGCAAAAGGTTTACCAAGCAATTGTGAACTGTAGAATACCTCCCAGCAAACAGAGAAGTATAGGCAGGCAATCTCCCGAAATGTTGTGTTCAGTGTATCACAGTGTATAAGGCGGTTGACTCAGTTACCTAGGGATGGATAGAAACCTAGTTTTGTCCTCCCACATATACCCAAAAATATGTGGAGGCCCAATCCATATAAGCATTGTCTAATCCAAAACCGCATAGTGACAACATTCCAATATACTTTACGTATTGTAACATTGCCCTATATACCCGATGGTACATGGATGAGCTACAATATACTCATGTACGTGGAATGAGGTATCACACTCGGGATGTATTTCAGATAAGTTAGTGACATCTTCTTTGTTTTATGATGTCAAAACACATCTCTAACCTAGGCCTCTAAATGTTTTTCGTTAGGTGACAATTCCCCATTAGGTAAATTCAGATAAATTTTAAGTTGATCTTCTTTAGAATTTCCATTTCAAGGTTCACCATGTGATGTACATTTGCAATTCCTAAAATGAAACAAATATGACAAGCATTCTTTCTGTTCAATTTAACAATGAAAATCCTTAGCTAGTAGGGATAGAGAAATCAAATCTTTGACAAAGAGCAAAGAGCACGACTAATGCAATTTCCCTAGCTATTCCTTTCAAGCATTCACAAACTACAATATGAATGATGCAAGTTTTTATTTTCAAATCCCTTAATGTTATAATGAACAAAAAGGAAATATGCACATATAATCAATCAATCTTTCATAAGAATGAAGACTTTTACAATAGTTCTAATTCGAAGGAAGAGAAGACTTTACGACACTTTCTTTTGAATGAAGATTAATAAATTATATCCTAACATTGACTATAGACTAATAATAACAAAGAAACCAATAATAAACATTAATCAATCAAATCAAAGTAGGGATGAAAAAGGAGATAAAAGATTGTTCTTTGAGACATGACATTCATTGATCAATCAACAAGCAAACAAATAGATAAAATTTGGCAAAAGCACTTTCCAAAGGTGGGAATTTGACCTAAGGTTGATCAGCGCAAGTCAGAGAAGGCCTAACTACGCTCTAGATCATTGTATCTCACTTAAGGGTGCTCTGCAGAGCACTGTCCCCTGACCAAGCCTATGTTGATTTCTGAGAGGCCACTCAAGAGTCATCTAACCTTAATTTTTGACCAATTTTCAATGTAAATAGTTGAATTACAATTTATGAACACAAATGAAGTCTACACAGATGTCTTAGGAGGTCGATAAGCTACTAGGAAAGAGGATTCTTCCCAGCAGAGTCACCAATTTGTTTTGGAGAATTTAGTATCTACAATAAATACTGATTCACTACACAAGTAGTTGTGCCTAAAACAACAGTTTAAAGTTTTTTAGACTTCTCCTATAAGAAATAGATAAGAAGAGAGGATAGAAGGCCTACATGTAGTTCCACTTTCCTCTCATCTCCCTTGTATCGATTATGTCACTCCTTCCCATACTTAATCCACTTGAAAAGCATCCTTTCAACACAACAAAAGATGAAAACCAATCAAATCATGCGATCCATTGAATATAAATGAGAGGAATCAAAATAAATTCATACATATAAGCATTAGGAAAGAACACAATATATGGAAAAAGGTTCAAACACTTTATTAGATAGAAGAAGGAACTACAGCCATCAATGTCTGATTCAAAGCAACTCCTTTAGCTTGGATCCCATGCACATCACATCAAAAAGAAAGAAAAGCTTGTGGCATCACATCATTTGCTCAAAATTCAAGTCTCATAGCAGTATTATCTCCTTACAATTCAACATAATCCAGCTAGCCCCTGATAAGTTAGATCGGTGGTCAATTTATAGGAAGATGAAGGAGGTTTTTTCATTAATGGTGACATTGAATGGCCTTCCATACTTAGAATTAGTTCAATGGGAAGAGATGAGAGGATAGGATTCCCCTTAACTCATTCCTCATCCATTTTTGAGCTCATAGGAGTTGATAAGATAGGGAAACTTCTATATGACTCCAAAAGATAAGAATATTCCCCAAACCCAATGTGAATTTTTCTCATTCTCGCCCAGCGCAGGTGAAAGAAAGCCTAAGTGCTATGTAGAGCACCCTGGCAGTGGAGATAACTGCTCTGCAATGCACCTTCATAAGGGCTTACCTACGCTGGTCCCTCTAGTGGCAATTTTTGAAAGTCTTCAAGTCATGAAACTGTCTAGGAAGGAGGAATTCAAAGGGTTGACCTGTTTAGGGCATGAAACAACTGAATTTAGGGTTTGATGAGCCCTAAAGAACTGATCTGAATGTTGGGATTTGATGTGCCCAAATGGATCTATAACAAGATGTCACTACCTTGTGAAAATCATCGATGTTGCAACTCTAGAGACATGTATAACTCTCAAGGTTGTTTTCCAATGCATGGAAAGTTTGAATACTCATGGAATCAATGCCCTTGTACATTTTGTGATGCTTTTTACCATTGCGTAGATGTTTGCAAGAAACACATAGTAATTGTTAAAATAATGAATGAAATTCTAGGAATCAAACACAATTAGTTTCTTTTGCATGAGAGAGCTTCTATGTTTGCAAACAAGAAGAAGCTTTTGTACAGTCATTGAAAAGTGCATGGATATGCACTCAATGATGTTGGTGTTGGCATTATGGCTAAAGTGTTTTCCTTGATGGCAACCCATTCAGGTGATAGATCACAGTACTTCAAGTCAGCAGTAGAGATTGATGATCAGCTATCAAATATTGAAGAAATTAAGAAGTACGCAGGAGAACAGTTCAGAAGATGCGTACCCGCAGGTACACCGTGAAGGGACCACGGCCAGACACGTAGGTCAGCCGTTCCGGAGGTGCGTACCCCCAGTGCACTCACTTCAAGGCAGAGAAAAGCACACGTGGGGTTTCTTATGTTTAATCTTTGGTATTTAGCCGACGGTATTTTTGTTATTATGGTTTTGGCTCGTGGTATTGATCCATGATTTGAGGAAGAGCTTGCCTA
>APFE030158549.1:1982-85209 GCA_000404065.3 Pinus taeda
CTCTGGATTTTTTCACTCGGGCACACCCCAAAGCCGAGGTGACGGTTTGAAGATTGAGCCCCTGACACATCCTAGTGTCTAGGGTCGATGTATATTACCATACTAGATCACACGTAAAGTTTCGTGGAATTTGGCTAGGTCTAGGTAGGATTTTTTAATAGTTAAAAATTTCCCGCAAAACGGGATTTTTTAATTATTTTTTATGTAAAAGCATAAATAAGTGGGCATTAGGAGATGCCTGGGGCGTATGACCAGTCAAAATTCATCCTCAGAGGCCCAGCATTCTCCTAGAGCCTACTTTGGGGGTCAAAGAATGACTCAGAGTCCCTCAAAAGGCAATTTTTCCAGTGACAATGGCAAAAATGAAGAAAAAATTCAAAAAATAAATAATTGGAAAAATTTAAAATTTTTTTCCAAAGTCAAAATAAGTCAAATTTTGACATGGAAGTCAAGCAGAAAGTCAAAGGTGACGTGGCAAAGCAATGCGGGGCCCACCACATGAAGTTTCAACTCAGCTCAACTCAAAGTCAACAAAAAGTCAAAGTCAAAGTCAATCCAGTCAAATGGGCAGTCAACGTTGAGTTCATAAGGCAAATCGATTTTTTTTAAAGTTTTAAATTTGATGAGATTCAAATGTGAAGAAATTGAAATTATAATGTTAAAGTGGGAGGGGACCCACCTCAGGCCACCATTCATATGCAAATAAGACAGTCGTACGCAGTCCGTACGATGGCAAATAAACTTCAACGCAGGTCAAAGGTTCAGCTACAGCCAGCTAAACGCATATATATATCAGCATAATTCCACGTGGGCAGTATTTAACTCCGGTCAACAGAAGATAACGTTGCTACAGCAATTCACGTGGGCATCCGTACGCTGTCTCAGCTCCACGTTGGCAGTTAAGGTAGGCAGCTACAGCAGTTTGCACATGATTTACGTACAGCAATTTATGTGGCAGCCACCTCAGCACTTCAGCACAGATTTACACATGGTCAGCAACAGCTATTTACGTTGGGATATTCTCAGCATAAACGTGGACAGAACAGTCCGTTGGCAGCCAATGCAATCTTCAGTCAACAGCAGTTTATAAATCAGCAGTTGTACGGATTTGTTACCAGCAGTCTACAGCCAGTTAACACAAGTAAATTCTACAGCAGTTCACATGTTCAGTTAACAGCAGTCTCATCAGCAGTTATCTGTAGAAATCAAGCAATCATAGCAGCCACTTGTCATTTCATTTCTTCATTGGGATCTTCACCTTATTGCCATTTGTCACTGGAATTTGCCTTGGGATTGTCTCCCATTTTCCTATTTATATGAGCCTTGGGCTCTTATTGTAAGATGATAGAACAAGCTATTGGGCTGGCGGAGACTCTGCCGGATTTTGTATTCAGCATTTACATTAATAAATAAAAGTCTTTGGAGTTACCAGCTTCTCTTGTGGTGCATGCCTTGGTACATGAGGTATACTTGTGTCGTTTAATATTCATGTGATTTTCATTTGCTATCTAGTTGTTTTTCATTTTGCCTGAAGGCACTATTGTTTAGGGAGGAGAGATTTGCAGCTATCTCAAATCTCTTCTGGGCTTGGTATATCTTGTACACTTGTTGTAGCTTGTCCATTCTCGGTTGAATGACAAGCTCAACTTGGTCTCTATATGCCAAGTCTCTTTTTTCTCTAACAATTTGTTTGCAAGTGTTTTCTGTGTTTTCAAGCGACAGGTTTGCCAGCTCTGTTGGAGGGCGAGGACTTCTTCGGCGGGAATAGTCACCTCCAAGGACACCAAGGGTCCCACATGTTGTTCAAGCCATCAAGCTCTTAAGAAATCAAAAAGAGATTTACTCAAGAGGGAAGTATCTTGATCCCTTAGCTTAGTTTCTATTCTGAAAAGTCAAAACAAATTTTCTCCTTTCATTTAAAGCATTTGTCTTCATCATGAAAAATATAAAAAATAAAAAATTATTCTTGTTGCCAGATTCAGTTGTTTTCATGTTATAGCTTTTACGCTGAGATCTGAAGTTTCAAATCGAGATACGAATATGATATCTAGCTGATGACAAATGATTGTTGTTCAAGTTTCACGTTTCTATATCATTTAACAAGTAATCATCTTAATAATGATCTCTCAAGGCATTGGTCTACTAACTAATCAAATCATTTTAGTACTTATTTTAATCGTGTCTCGTGTCTCCCAACCAACTGGTCGACAGTTGGTCTTCATCATCTCTCAGGGTCTACCCCCCTTAGCCGCGGGAGACAAGCTTAAACGGAGGGATCGGGGATCAGAGTGACAGCCCCCGGTCTGAGCGTTGCCGTGCCAATCCGCGCGACAACAAGTCCATCATATTTCCACTGATGAGCAGATAGCAGACATACTCACCAAGTTTTTACCAAAAGGGAAGTTCTTGGTCTTCAGAGAGCACTTGGATTGATGGATGTGACCTCCCAGGTAAGGGTCCCGGTTGATTGAGGACACTGAGCTATGCTCATCCCCCCTATTTGAGCTCACAGGGAGAGGAATTGAGCAAGAGAGCTCTTGGGTCAAGGGAACTCTAGACAATAGGATAGTTGTGATGCTTACCTCACAACCAGTGGTATCCTACATATTATCTGGCAATAGGTTAGTTGTGATTCTTACCCCTCGGTAAGTAGTATCCTGCTTATTGCCATATTTGGGACTTGACAAAGTATACCCCAGTTGACATCCTACCCACAAGTTGGGCTTGTTGGGGTTGTTTCTTCCCATCTGGCCAATGGGTGAGCATACTTGGGATAGTTTCCATCCTTACCTTTCGGTAAGTAGTATCTTGCCCAAGTCAGAGGATTCAAGTGTTCTACCATTGACTCTTGACTCTTGAGGGTCAAGTTGGGAAAATCAATGAACAATAGGATAGTTGTGATCCTTACCTCATGGTAAGTAGTATCCTCTCTACTATCCCAAAAATAGGATAGTTGTGATCCTTACCTTCCATGGTAATTCGTATCCTGCCTATTGTCCTTGCATAGAGGGTGGTAGCTTGAGCTACCCTATGATGTCAAATTCTTCTTTTTTTAGATTTGAGAGTGTTCAGCAGATGAGCAAAGATGAGTAGAGTCGAGACACAACTTGATGATGATGACGAGACATTTGAGATGGGACACATGATGCAGTCGAAAATTTCTCCCTAGCTGAGAGGGAGTGTTAAATTGACACCTCAGGGACAAATTCCCTCCTTTGGATAACATTCCTCATCCAGAGAATACCCTCTTTGCCCTTGGAATAATTTAATTTGGTCAAGCAAAAATATATTTTTAATGTGAGAACCCACATGTGCACAAAAGTTCATGTCGGTTTAAAGACAAAAGTGGGTGTCCAAAGTCACATATAAATACAAGTCAAGTCAAAATCATTTGGACACACATCACACACATCTTCTTCTCTTAGAGGTTCATACAAGTCTGTAATTGTAGGTCTTCCTTCACACATGCGAGTAAGTGAGAAATTTTCAAAAGGGCCAAAATCTATCTTTGACCAATCTTTGACTAGTGTTGGCTTTTCGATGTTTGGGCATACTTTGACATGGTTTGACTTCAATTTTGGATCTGTTTTTGGACGCTGCATTCTTTGGCATCGAGATTTTCTAGGTAGTTTGACTTCTCTTGACCACAGGCTTTGACTATAGTTTGACCGTGGACCTTTCTCTCTCCTTTGACCAAGTTTGACAAATCTGTTTGGGACTGTTTTCACTGAGGTTTGAGCAGCTTGGAAAGCGAATATTTTGACTATTGACCGAGCTCTTTTGGAGGAGTTTGACTGTTGACTTCAAGATCTTGGAAAATCAATGTAAATAGATTAGAGTTTGGTTCTCCCTTGTTGATAATTACTTGTGAGTATTGTTGGCTTCTTTTACTTCTTTATTATCTTATCTTTCATCAAACAATTACCATATTACGTTTGTATGAAGATCACAAAACAAGAAACACAAGATGTAGGCACTATGCTAGGGGAAAAACCCCCCTCGAGGGGAAAACCTAGTCAAAATTTTCTTCCTTTCAATAGTATTCTTTGAGACACTTCACCCTAGACAAAGACCAAACCTTCCCTCCAAACCAAGTCAGCCTCCCAGATCTTCGACCTCTCTTCTAGCAACTTTGACTATGTAGCAGCGTCTGACATCAAGCAGCTTCCAGCATCAGTGAAAATTGGAAGACTTCGATCTCCCAAACTAGGGCACGAAACAAAGAGAGAGAGGCACCAAAATTTTGTTTTTCTTCTTCTCCTTAGACTCCACCCAACTTGCACTTCCTTTGGCTTCCTTAGATCCACTCCGCACTTCTCTGACTTCCTTAGAGATATCGAACTTCCTTGAGATGAGCTGCTCCAAATGAATTCTACTTGCTTCTATTTATAGGCTTCAAGGGAGGTCGAATAGGTGTCCTTAGGCGAACTTGATCTCTTCTAGGCCGACTTGGTGTGGAGGTTAAATAAATCATATGTGACTCAATACTAAACCTTTTTACATGATTCAAAAGCCCAAGAAGGGTCTCTTCGAATATACAATGACTCTATAAACTCAATATTAATCCTAGGAGTCCACAATGGGGACTTTGACTAATATAATGATGACCCAAGCATGAAACCCATGCTTTAATAAGTCATTCTTACAATAATAAAAAATATTTTCTTTATTCATTTGACACGTACATTTCACGATGACTCAAATACATTAAATGAAGACCGAACCTAATTACATTTTTCAACACTCCCTATTAACTAGGGAGGTATTCATAATATACAAATACAATGGAAGATCTCAAACTATATGAACAATGAACTTTAGGCACCGCAATACCATGGACTAGATTGTTGACCAGGGCAATATATCCATTGGTCTCTCATCAAGTTAGGCACCACAATGCCATGGCCTCGATTCCTGACCATGGCAATCTATCCATTGGTCTCTCAACAATTTAGGCACTGCAATCCCATGGACTAGATTCCTGACCAAGGCAATCTATCTAGCTGACACTAAGATGGACTCAAGCTTTCAACCTCTCTAGGTACCATCAGGCCTACTTGCTAACCATCAACCCAGAAATCCAGATGCATGTCAAAATTCAATGACCAGTGCCACCTTTCCAACTTCGAGATCTAGACATCAACAAATGTCCTCCCAGGCAATGCTTCACTCACAAGGCCTCAACAAATCTCTTCCACATTCTTATAATCAATACAATCAGCTATATCTACCAAACCAAGCAAGTTCTTTAGATATTCAAACTTCTTATTAGGAAGAGCCTTACTTAGTATGTCTACTACTTGTTCATCCGTCGAGACATACTCCAACTTCACAATCCCATCCTGCACCAAGTTCCTAATAAAGTGGAACTTATTGTTGATATGTTTCGTCCTAGCATGAAACATGGGATCTCCAAACATCTTGATCCAACTTTGATTGTCGCGATTAATCATAGTAGGACACAGAGAATTCTCAAACAAATCTTCCTTAACCAAACAACCTCCTTTCCTACTTCACATGCAGGCACATATTCTGCCTCAGCACTGCTTAAAGCAACAGGATCTTGCTTCCTACTCCCATGAGATCATAGCATCTCCCAGACTAAAACATCCTCCAGTAGTGCTCCTTCCATCAGTCTCACTGCCACCCCAATTAGAGTCTTGTGAAGCCAATTAGCTTGGCTTCCTTACTATCATACTTTAGGCAGTGATGTATAGTGCCACGAAGATACCTCAATATATGTTTGGAAACTATCTAGTGATCATGACGATGCTCCAACTAAAACTGACTAAGAATATAAAAGCAAAACATATATCTAGCCTAGTATTTACCAAATACATTAGGGAACCCACCAACTGTCAATATGAGGTAGGATCCACGAGACTAGAGTCAAAGCCCCTCAGCTTCTTGAGATTGGTGATCATAGGAGTAGTCATCGGCTTGGAATCCATCATCCTGAATTTCTGCAATAACTTGATGATATACTTTCCTTGCCCCAAATATATCTCCCCAGGTCTCTGCCATACTTCTAGACCTAGGTAATAGTGCATCAATACTAGATCCTTCATTTCAAATTCAGCTACCAACATCTTCTTGCATTCTTGAATTCTTCACTCTACACCTGTGATGAATAGATCATCCACATTTAGTAGAATAAAATGACGGGCTCATTATTCACAACCTTGATGTAGAGATTCAGATCAACAGAACTCTTCACGAACCCAATTCTAAGTAGACATGTATCCATCCTTGCATACCATGCCCTAGGTACTTGCTTCAAACCATATAGGGCCTTCTTAAGTCTACAAACATGAGAGTCCTTGTTATTAACTTCAAAGCCTTCGGGTTGTTCGATGTACACTTCCTCATCAATGGTCCCATTCAGAAATGTGGTCTTCACATCCATTTGATGGATATTCCAACCCATTGTAGCAGCTAATGAAACCAAAGATCTAATGGTCGTGTACCTTGTTGTGGGAGCAAAGGTTTCTTCATAATCAATGCCTTCCTTTTGAGAGAAACCTCTTGCAACAAATCTTTCTTTGTACTTGTATATACTTCCATCAACAACATTTTTTATCTTATAGATCCATTTGGATGTGACAACCGATTTGTCACTAGGTCTAGGAACAATTTCCCAAACCCTATTCTTCATGATGGATTGATATTCTTCTTGCATTGCTTTCTTCCAAACCTCTTGATGCACAAGCTTCCTTGAATGTAAATGGTTCGGCTTCAATCAACTTCGTCATATATGCAGCATAACCAGAATATCTCGTTGATCTCTTACTTCCCTGAAGGTTCCTTTAGCAGCTTCATGCCCTTCAATGTCTTCTAATGTGGCTCTTAACCAATTTGGCCTTTTCCTTGTGGTCGGAATGACCACCGATTGAATAGGCTCACTCGGTCCTTCTTATTCTTGATTTGTAGTGGGGTTTTCATGATGAACTTCTTCTTCTTCATATATGGGAACTTCTACATCATCAGAATCAATAGGAATATCCTTTGATTTCTTGTATGCTTGATTTTCATCGAATATGACATCTTTGCTTACTTCAATGTGTCTTCCTTCCTTTATGAAGATTCTATATGCTTTTAAGGAGAGACTATATCCAACGAATATTCCCTTGATACTTGTAGAGTCCAACTTCTTTCGCTTGTCCTTTGGAACATGGATATATGTTGGACTTCCAAAGATTCATAGGTGATCCACACTTGGCTTCTTTACTATGAATACTTCTTCGGGTGTAGTATTATTAAGACTCTTATGAGGACTTCTATTTTGAATATATACGGTTGTCATTGTTGCTTCTCCCCATAATAATTTTGGTAGGTCTTGATCAGGGAACATAGTTCAAATGCCTTATTCAATTGACCTATTCTTTATTTCAGCCAATCCATTTTGTTCGAGATTAAAGGGAACAATGAGCTCCCTCTTAAAACCTACTTCCTTACAATATGCAATCAATTCCTTAGAAGTGTATTCCCCACCATTGTTATACCTTAGAGCTTTTATCTTTCTTTTGGTTAGGGTTTCCACTTCGAACCTAAACTCCTTGAACTTATCACATACTTCATCTTTTGTTTTGAGAAGGTAGAGTTGTGTCTTTCTAGAATGGCCATCAATGAATGTCACATAGTAGAGATGACCTCCAAGTGATTTGTCAGACATGGGTCCACACACATCAGAATGGATGAGACCTAATATCTCTTTAGACCTAGTTCACTATTCGAAAATGGTTTTCTTGTATGTTTTCCCAAAGAGCATCCCTTGCACACACCTTCACAATCTAACTTCATATTGGGGATACCATGAACCAATTGACTAAAAGTAGGGATGACCTTATAATGTAGATGACCATACCTCCTATGCCATAGTTCAATTGTTGATTTGGGGTAGCATCAGATGTGCTCTAGCCACGAAAATTGGTGGAGAGGCTAAAGCACATGAGATCTCCAACACCCAAAAATGGTTTGGGCAAGATCTAACCAGTTTGGGAGATATTAAAATAACTAATATTTTTAATGAAGTCCATTCTAAACTTAGGGAAAATAAAATAGTAATGTGGATTAATATAAAACTGAGTTAGAATGGTCCAAAAGTCATGGATCAAGCCAGATCTAATCTTAGTCATTGATTAGGGACTTAATCTTGGCCGTTGAATTGTCAACGAGAAAAGTATAAGAGGAGGCTTGAGGGTCACTTGGAGGACACACCGAGTTGATCAAGAATTCGATTTTCAGGGGCAGAGTTTGCTGAGGAAATCGAAGGAGTGATCTGAGTTGCAGCTGAGGGGTAGTAAATACAGAAGTAGAGAGGCAAAGAGGGTACCGAGAGCATTAGCACAGAAACCAAGAGAAGGTTGACACAGAGCCAACTAGAGGCCACGCAGAAGCAGCCAGAGGCAGCCAAGAGCTACGCAGAGCCTAAGGAGGGCTAGCGTGGGAGATGCAGAGGCTCCAGAGGCTGACGTAGAGCCCTAAGAGGCTAACGTTGGGCCAGAGAGGCTAACGCTGGGCTGACGCAAGGCCAGAGAGGCTGACGCTTGGAGATTTCGTGGGGCAGATTGGGGTTGATATCCGTCTCCGACTAAGAGGTACTATTGTCGAGGGCATTCTCTATTGGGTGAGCCATTTCTGGCACCCAGATTTTATTCTGAAACTGCTTAATAATAAAACCCTCAGATAGCTGCACCGGTTTTCCCGCATTGGGTTTTTCCGGGGACATTAATCCAAAAATAACGGTGTCACTTGTGTGCTTGTTTTTCCTTCAGTTGATGTTCTACATGTGTTGAGACTGTACTTGTATTTATTTTCAGTATTTGCATGGTAAATAACTTGTTAATTAACAGAACAAGTAGGAAGAAATAAATCAGAAAGTACAGGAAGGATTTCTAACAGTTAGACTTAGAAATTCCAACATCAATGGGACTGATTTCCATATGAACCAAAGCTTGAGGAGGTAGCGTAATGACTCTATAAAGGCTTCCTTCACGAACTCCAATAACCCTAGCTTTATCAATACTAGAGTCTTTTCCCCAAACCAATACTTTTCCATCAACAAAACAAACTCTTTCCTCTTTATCTTCTAAGCAAGAAATAGAAAACAAATTCTTTTTCAAACCTGGAACATATAGAATGTTGTTGAGATATAGCTTCAATCCATTTTCCAGCTTCAACGATGTTGAACCCAGGCCTCTAACAACATAGCCTTTGTTTTCACCCAATTCCACTACATGCGAAGATAGCTCCTTTGATAATGTATGAAGTTGTCTACTTTCTCCTATCATGTGTCTTGATGCTCCACTATCAATGATCCATGCATTGTCATCATTAAGAGAACCTATAAGAGCAACCAAGAATCCTTGACTTTTGGACTTGATGAATAAGTAATGGATGAACTTCTTGATCCAGCTTCCAGCAGAGATGACACCCATTCTTATGTAGTTCATCAAAGAGGGATAATCCATGCCAATGAAGTGATCTTCAAATTTTCCTAACCTTAGCTCTGATACCATGTTGGAAAATCAATGCAAATTGATTAGGGTTTGATTATGCTTTCTTGATAATTATTTGTGAGTATTGTTGGCTTCTTTTACTTCTTTATTATCTATCTTTCATCAAACAATTACAAAATCATGTTTGTACGAAAATCACAAAACAAGAGACACAAGATGTAGGCACTATGCCAAAGGAAAAAACCCCCTTGAGGGGAGAACCCATTCAAAATTTTCTTCCTTTCAATAGTATTCTTTAAGACTCTTCACCCTAGACAAATACCAAACCTTCCCTCCACACCAAGTCAGCCTCCCAGATCTTCGACCTCTCTTCCAACAATTTCGACTATGTACCAGCTTTTGGCATCAAGAAGCTTTCGGCATCAACGAAACTTGGAAGACTTTGATCTCCCAAACTAAGCCACGAAACAAAGAGAGAGAGGCACCAAAATTTCGTTTTTATCCTTCTCCTTAGACTACATCCAGCTCACAATTCCTTTGGCTTCCTTAGACCCACTTAGCACTTCCCCAGTTTCCTTAGAGATATCGAACTTGCTTGAGATGAGATGCTCCAAATGAATTCAACTTGCTTCTATTTATAAGCTTCAAGGGAAGTCGAATAGGTGTCTTTATGCCGACTTGATCTCTTTTAGGCCGACCTGGTGTGGAGGATACATAAATCATATTAGACTCAATACTAAACCTTTTTACATGATTCAAAAGCCCAAGAAGGGTCTCTTTGAATATAAAATGACTCTATAAACTCAATATTAATCCAAGGACTCCAGAATGGGGACTTTGACTAATAAAATGATGACCCAAGCATGAAACCCATGCTTTAATAAGTCATTGTTACAATAATAAAAATTATTTTATTTCTTCTTTTGACAAGTACATTTCATGATGACTCAAATACATTAAATGAAGACCGAACCTAGTTACATTTTTCAACACAAGACTAGTTAGGGCATCTATGACTGCTATTGACTTTGACATAATTGTAGACTTTAACTTGTTCACCATATTTGACTTTGAGGCTCATCTATTGGATATCAGTTGGTAGATCTCTTGAATGGTCAAAAAATTGACTTTGACTCTTTGTTGATTAAGTGAATCATTGTATCTCTCTGTTGAACATGTTATGACAATCTAATAAGAAGAAGAATTTGAAAGGGTTTCCCCCTTGTGGGGTTTTTCCCTGGGCTTTAACCAAATCTTGTGTCTCTTATTGCTCTTGATTGTCTTTGTACATTGTATTTACTATTCTATTTACAATTGCTATTGATCATTGGAAGATTAAATTTGATTGCTAATTGAAGAAAAGATTGGGCTAAGAATGGGCAACATAACTCTCTTCAATAATTTGGCTTGAATATCAATTCTTCTTTTACCCTACACATGGCTCTTTAATCAGACTGTAACTCGATATTGTTGTAGGTGAAATGATGCCCTAATTACAGGCTGCACATGTGATAAATTTACCCAAAACAGTCCTTAAGAAATATGACATTTATTCGTTCTATCTTCCTTCTTATTTGTTGGATCTTCTAGTGATTATAGTGCTTCAAATCGAACTCTTGTTGTGTGCTTGGATGCTCTTCAAAGTGGTCGACTAGCCTCAGATATATAGGCTTTTTGTCCAATTTATAGGCTGACTTGTCACTGTCTCTAGGCCGACTAGACACTTGGAAAGGTCGACTTATCTTGGAGTATTATGACAAGGTCTTGGAGGGATTTTGACACTATTTTAGACTCACATAAATTTTCTTTACAATATGTAACATGCCCAAATGAGTCTTCCATACATGAAAATGACTCAATTGACTTGTAGACTCAAATACAAACCCTAGAAGCACTCAATGAGTGCTTGAACTAAAAATAAATTTCCCTTGAGCATGAAACCCATGCCTCAAGAATTACAATAATAAATTTATTTTTCTCTTTACATTAAATACATAAAATCATGATTACATGTATGATTATGAAGACCAAACTTGGTTACATATTTTCAAAGTTCCATATTTCATTAAATTTGAAAGTTTGAACTTTCAGGATGGTTGATGGTGACAAACCTGCTATGGGTTACATTTATGAGGTGATGGATCTCGCAAAGGAAGCCATCAAAAGAAGATATGAGGATGAGGAGGCCAAGTATATGCTTCTTTGGGACATTATTGATGCACGTTAGGATAGGAAATTGCGTTCCCCCTTACATGTTGTTGGGTACTTCTTAACCTGTAGTATTTTTATGATAAGAACAAATTTAATGAGGATGGGGAGGTTGGCAAAGGACTTATGACATGCATTGAAAGGTGCTTTCCTGATCAAGAAATTCAAAGCCGCGTCATTGCCTAAGTATAAGATTATAGGGTGCCGGCCAAATTGTTTTCCTATATCAGTGCAATACGAGAAAGGAATAAGATGTTGTCAAGTACCCTTTCAAGCTTAAAGGTTTCATCAATTCATAAAATTTGTTTATTTTTTCTGTTAAATGTTTTATTAAATTTTGTTGTCATTTTAGTATTTATCATCTTTGATCTATAGTTACTGCTCACGAACCCTTGCCGCTTGTTAGGCCTTTGGTGGCAAAACTTTGGTAGTGATACGCTAAATTTGAAGAGACTCACCATTCGAATCTTAAACCAATCATGCAATGCTTCAGGTTGTGAGCGCAACTGGAGCATGTTTGAGAAAATACATTCTAAGAAGTGCAACCGATTGACACAAAAGCGCTTAAATGACCTTGTATTTGTCCATTACAATCTATGACTTCGCAACAAGCAAATAATAGGTGAGAGTCGAGACACTAAACCTTGAGGAACAAAAGACTTAGTCATGCATCATTGCATTTGAATTTGAAGGTTTCATAATTTGATTTGCACTCTAAAGTTCAAACCTTAATTCACATTTCCATGTTTCATGATAATGACAGGTTTGGATCATTCACCAATCAACCTTGAAGAGATAGATCTGCATACTACAAATGTAGTAGATTGGGTCCAATTGAAGGAGGCTCCTCTTTTAAGCCTAGATGACTTGGAGAATTTTGAGAGTCAAGCAGGTGAAGGAGTAGGAGGAATCTCTTCTACTTCTCACTCTTAGAGTCTTAGTTACTTCTTTTTTACTGATTAGTATGTAGTCTTTTGTAAATTTTAGAAGCAGATGCTTCTAGTTATTTGTTGTCACTGGTTAAGAGTCAGCACTCAGTAGTTTGGATCATGTTTGGACTCATAACATATATGAGATATTTATTCATTCATGATATTTTGGACATCTATTGATATTATGCATTGCTTGGACATGGTTTTATTGAATATCAATGAAAAATGTTTTTTTTTTTTTTTAATTCAATATATGTATATATATTTATTTATTGTATTCACTGATTTTTTCCCAATCCAATTAGAACTCTTTGCTCTTTTGCCTTGCCTATTTATTGTTGCTTTGTAACATTGATTTAAACATACAATTCTTTAATACAAGACATTAAGAACAATTTAGTTAAAAAAACAACAGTCTCCACACACATAAAGAAAATACCTTTATTAAAATTCCAAAACCATAACAAGATGAAGTACTGGCTTCAACTAACTCACTAAAATTCCCTACATAATATGATGCTTTCAGAAGGTCCATTTCAATATCAGCAAACATTTGATATTAATCATGCTATGCCATGAATTTAATAGCTCTGCTAGAAAAACGTAGGTGATAAAGTTACAAGATTCTTACCCAGAAGGAGCCACATTTGGACAATTGGTGCACATCGGATCCATGCTAAAATCGAGCTCCAATTTCTCAGAGTTATCTGTATTGAGCCTTTGATTGGTATTTATACTCCCTTCTTGAAAATTGTTGCAAGAATCCCTTGCTGAACAGTGGTATGGCCTCATTCCCACAATTGAATTTCCTTCCAATTTTTGTTTCTTGTTGGTCCCTTCTAAGATGGAATTCACATTGTTCCTTAACTGGGATCCTCTTTGAGAGCTTTCTAGATCAAGATCCTCATTAGAGAGAAGACTGGATTCCTCAGAACTGTTGCACTGCTCAGATACAGATCTAAGTGCTAGCTTTGATTCATCCATGTCAGTTGTGGAAATCTGGCCAACTTTAGCAGCACGATCAGCACTTGTTTCCTTTCTTGTACGACTAGGAGGATTTTCTTGAGAGTAAAGTTCATCATTGGCTATGGGATGGCCCAAATGTTGGAGATGGACACGGATCTAAGAGATTCATTCACCAATTATTTTTCATAATTACAAAATATACGGTAATTCCTAGCTAAAATGAACAAGGATATTGAATATAATTTTGAAATCAAAGATATCTAGAAAACCTGTAAAAGAGCATTGTTTTCACCTGATGTGTACGACCAGTAAGTGGCACGCATTTGACAACACTGAAAACTCCATCAGTACCAAGTCTTGTGAATCTTGTACAAGCTGTCTTCCCATTAATTGATTGCTCTTTATCACCATTGCTGGCCTACAAAGTTTATTTAGTGGTAACTCATGTTTGAGCTCGACACATACATGTAGACATAACAATGCAATTACAAGTAGAGATTTAAGCTAAAATGATCCAAGATTAGAGTGTACATAGAATCAAATCAGAAAAACTCATCCTTAGCTGAGAACTAATACATTATTGAATGGTTCATTTCATTCTTTGTATAGTTTCAGATCTCATTTTCCTTTTGCACTCAGCATTTTTTCTAACTTCTCTTTTCTCATTTTTTTTCACTTTCTTTTATACTACCATGTTATGTCCTTTCCCTTCATTTAACATTTATTTCCCCTTTGTTGATGCTTATGTTCTCAAAATTGGAATTTTAAGCCTGTGTTATACCTGTGTTGTGCTCCTTCCCTCTCGAGCATCATAGGCTACATCTGCATCTACCTCTACCTACAATACATATCATAATGATTAGACAGCAATATTAAAAATAAAAGCAATATAATAACTATAAAATTATCATATGATTGTATCTCTTCAGTCTAGCTGCAAACAAAGATGAGCAGCTCAGAACATAGGCCTTTAGTGACTAGGTCTCTCACAGAAGACTACATAGTTTACTTATGCAGCCAACTTACAATCCATTTGAGACAGCACAAATCTGGTCACAAACAGTATATAAACAGTCATCAAGTATCCGAAATATTGGCCAGAGACTTACAGTACCCTCCTTTGAAAAGAGCATACCCAAAAGAAGCTGTCTTTAAAAAAATAAATGAAAGGTTGATAAACTTGGATGGTTCTTAAGTTCCACACTCTTGCCCCTTGAACAACTAAATCAAAGACCTTAAGATGCTACTGCAAATACAGTGATACTCCACTGAACAGTGGTTATATATGATCAAGTTAGAGAAGTAGAAGCATGCTGCTTTCAATATGGAATTAACTGAGAAAAGAAGCAAAAAGCTACATTATTAAAAAGAGCACAGAATGAACAAAATGTAGGCACCGTGTACCTTGAAGAAATCCAATTTGGGAAACTCTAGCAAGGAATCAGATTTATGCCTTGCTCTTTTCTCATAATACAATGCAGGGTATAAAGAAAGATAGGCTCACTATCGAGAAAATAGATGCTGTGATCTTTGATATGATGCGACAAGGCACTCCTATTCACTCTAATATCTCACTCCTTTGCACTGATTAACTTGTTAATTTGGCAGCTCAGGACAAATTCCCTCCTTTGGACAGCCTTCCTCTTCAAGAAAGACCCCCCTAGCCCTTGGAAGAATTTAATTTGGCCAAGGAAAAATATAATTTTCAAGGTGAAACCGGGTTTCAACTGCACAAAAGTTCAGGTCAGCCTTAAGGACAAATTGGGTCTCCTCCACCACATATAAATAAACATCATGTCACATCACTTTGGAGCATCATCAACACATCTCATCTTCTCTCTCCTCATTTGATTCATTCGTATAGGTCTGAAATAAGGTCCGAGCTCATATGTGCAAAGGAAAAGATGACAAATCTGATTTCTGTGTTGATTTTCTGACTGGGACAGTTTGACAGCCGTTGACCAGCTTTGACTTGATGTTTTGACTTGGTTTGACTTGGAAATTTCCGATTTTGGAAGGCCGAATTAATTGGTGAAGGAGCTGAATTTTTCTAGGCAGTTTGACTTGGGTTGACCACAGACCTTTGACTGAAGTTTGACTGGAGGCCTTCTCTCTCCTTTGTCCAAACTTTTGAGGACTGCCTTGACTGAGGTTTGACCAACAAAGAAGGACGAGTTGTTTGACTGTTGATCGAGCTCATCTGGAAGAAGTTTGACCATTGACTTGTTGACTGGTTAAGGCATCTTTGACTTCTGTTGACTTTTACCAGAATTGCAGATTTGACTCATTGACCAGATTTGACTTTTTGGCTTGTTGTTGCACTAACTAGCAGGCATTGTAAAGAGACAAAAGTTAGAGGGCAGAACAACACCCTGGGACAAAGGACCACTGTCACCACAGCCTAAGTGTTGAGAAATCTAAAGGGCAATGATTAGAGTGTTTTCTCTTTCTTTGATAACAATTTGTCACGTCTTTTTACTTATCTTACTTCTTAGCTTCACTTATTATTATTATGTTTGTGTATCATCAAACAGCAACCAAAAACAAGAAGAACAAGAACACAGAATATAGGCTGCACGCTAGGGCCAAAACCTCTCCATTTAGGAGGAAAACCCGCAAGTCTCTTCTCTTCCTTATAGATTCTTCAATTGACGAATTCCAAGAACTTTAGACCAAGACTAATACCCTCCAAGGCCAAGTTCAACCTTTCTAGATGATGCACTTTCCTTGTTCAAGTCAAACCTAGTCAAATCTCTTTCAGTAACACAACTTCGACCTCCAGCAGCAAAATTTCGACCTCCACTGCAGACCTGAAATTTTCGGCCTTCCTGCAATTGTTGTTGCCACACGTGTGAGCTTCTTTTAGCCTCCCAAAACTTCCTGAGACCTTCGCTTTGCTTTCTCTGACTTCTAGAGCTTGAGGATGGCTTTTTCTAACCTTCGACTGACCTTCTTGCCTTCTCTTCTTCAAGATCGAACTTGTGGAGGAAGACACTAGATCCGTCGCAAAAACTCTAGCCTTCTTTCGAACATGTCAGTGAGAGAATTAGCCCAAAACCAAGTCTTCTTGGGCATCTTCCTTCTTCGTTGCCTTCCTTCTCTTCTTCATTTGCTTGAATGAGTGAGAGATGAATGTGCTTCAAGGAGGTAGAGTTTCCTCCGTTATATAGGCTTCTCAAAGGTGGACGTGGCTTCTCAAATTAGGCTGACTTGCCAGCTACTAGGCCGACTTGATCTTGGAGGGTATTTTGACACTTTTAAGGACAAAAATAATTTTCTTTACAAATTACGATGTACCCGAAGGGGTCTTCAACTTATGATAATGACTCTTTTGACTTCTTGACCTAGGACAAACCCTAGAATCACTCAATGGGTGCTTGACTTATAAAATAAAAGACCTTGAGCATGAAACCCATGATCCAAAAATATTAATAATAATTTTCTTTCATTTTACAATTTACAAGAATCAAAAGTACATTTCATATTTATGAAGACCAAACCTAGTTACACATTTTTCAACACTCCCTCTTAACTAGGGAGGTATTCATAAATGGTACATGGACATTCTCAATCTAAAGAGATCTCATAAGAAGAGTCAGATTGGTAACCCATTTGTTTAGCATCATAACAACTAGCATTGTCATATAGCAAGGCCTTGACTAACAACTATATCTCTCCACAAGATCAGAGCACAATGTTGGCAAGACCAATGATTTATAGACACCATCATCATTGTCTCGCGAGGTACATACCCCGCCCGAGTGTTCACAAAGTATGACCTTCCTTGAACTATTTTTATCTTGGATAGCTAGTCCTCAAAGAATATCGGTCCACGACTACTCTTATCTTGGATGCCCTACCTCATCCTCAAAGATTATCGGATGCCAGATGCTTACCCGATCCTCCATTCTATCTTCCCAAGTGAAGACAAGAATGATGTGCCTCTCTCTCCCTCTCAAATAGGGAGGATACATCAACCAAACCAAGCTTGTTTATATATAAGCTTCTTATTAGGAAGATATTTTGTTAATATGTTAGCTACCTGCTCATCGGTGGTAGTTGCAACACACCATCTTGTACTAGCTTTCGAATGTAGTGATACTTCTTGTTGATATGCTTTGTCTTTCCATGAAACACTAGGTCTTCAGATAATCAAATACAATTGGTGTTATCACAATGTATCACTGTACGGTCCATAGGTCCTTCAAATAGGTCGAATAGTGTCTTCCTCAACCAGACCGCTTCTCTGCTTACTTCACAAGCTACAATATACTCTGCCTCAGCACTACTCAAAGCAATTGTATCTTGCTTTCTACTCATCCATGAGATCATGGAGGATCCCAAACTAAACCATCTTGTTGTAGTGCTCCTTCCATATTGCTCACTACCTCCCCAATCGAAATTTGTGTATCCAATCAAGTGGACATCATTCCTCCTATCGTATTTTAGGTAGTAGTGGATGTTTCCTTGCAAATATCTCTGAATATGTTTTGTTGCTATCCAATGATCATGCTTCGGCTCCACTTGGAATTGACTGAGAACATTTAATGCAAAGCATATGTCTGGTTGAGTATTCACCAAGTACATCAGGGAGCCAATCAATTGTCTATACTTGGAAGGATCCACATGGCTCAATTCAGAACTCCTTAGTTTTTTCAAATTTGTCATCATTGGGGTTGCCATTGGTTTGCAATCCATCATGTCAAATTTCTTCAACATCTTGATCACATACTTTCCTTGACCTAGATAGATTTCATCAGGTTCTTGCCAAACTTCTAGTCCCAAATAGTAGTGCATCAAACCTAGATCCTTCATGTCAAATTCCGCTGCTAGTTGCTTCTTACATTCTTCAATTCGGCCTTCCACACCTGTCAAGAGAAGGTCATCCACATACAAAATAACGATTCTCAGCTCTCCCTTCACCACCTTAATATAAAGGTTTGGATCAGCACTACTCTTTGTGAAGCCTAAACTTTGAAGGTATGCATCCATTCTAGCATGCCATGCCCTTGGTGCTTGCTTGAGGCCATATAATGCCTTCTTCAATCGGCACACATATGCCTTTCTATCTTTAACTTCAAATCCCAAGGGTTGTTCTATATAGACTTCCTCATCAATTATGCCATTCAGGAATGCAGTCTTGACATCCAATTGGTGCATGCTCCATCCTATTAATGCTACCAAGGAGACCAATGAACATATAGTTGTATACCTTGTTGTCGGAGCAAATGTCTCTTCATAACCGATGCCTTCTTGTTGAGAGAAGCCCCTAGCAGAATGAAGTTAAAACTGTGGATAATCCGGAACATGAAGCTACACAAATCTTGCCTTATATTTATCAATAATTCCATTTGTTGCATGTTTGATCTTGTAGATCCATTTGGAAGTTACCACAAATTTGTCTTCAAGCCTAGGTATGATCTCCCAAACTCCATTTTTCATTATTGATTGATATTCTTCTTTCATGGCATCCTTCCAATCTTAGTGACTGACAGCTTCTTTGAAAGTAGATGGCTCTGCTTCTATTAGTTTTGTCATGTAGGTTGAATACCCAAAGTATTGTCTAGGCTTCTTGCTCTCCCTAAATGTGCCTTGAGCTGCTCCATGACCTTCTGCATCAAGTAGTGTAGACTTCAACCAGTTAGGTCTCTTTCTAGTTTCGAGGATAACCACAGGTTGTATAGGTTCCCTGAGACCTCATCTTCATGATTTGATTCTTCTTCTTCCCTAATAACTTCTTCAAATACCGACAGTTCTTCATCATCAAACTCCATAGGGAGATCCTTTGATTTCTTGAATGCAATACTTTCGTCAAATATCACATCTCCACTGACTTCTATTCGGTGTCCTTCCTTTATGTAGATCATATAGGCCTTAGAGGAGTTACTATAGTCAACAAATGTACCCTTTATGCATGATGCATCCAACTTCTTTCTTTTGTCCTTAGGTATGTGAATATAGATAGGACAACCAAAAATTCGGAGATGATCTACGATCGGTTTCTTCCCAGTGAATACTTCTTCAGGAGTTTTGTTATCTAGTGACCTGTGGGGACTTTGATTTTGTATGTATACAACTATCTTTGTAGCTTCACCCAACAGAAATTTCATGAGTCTTGATCATGTAACATTTCTTTTAAACTTTCGTCAATGGATCAGTTATTTCATTCTGCAACTCCATTTTGTTTGGGATTATATGGGACTATCATCTCCCCCTTAATCCCAGACTCCTTACAAAAAACTATGATTTCCTTGGATGTATATTCTCCTCCATTATCAGATATCAATATCTTGATTTTTCTTTTTGTAATGTTCTCTACTTCAACTTTGAATTCTTTGAAATTTTGTAAATACTTCATCCTTGGATTTCATTAAGTAAACACAAGTCTTCCTTTAATGATCATCTATAAATGTGACATAACATAGATGACCTCCAAGTGATTGAGGAATCATAGGACCACAAACATCGAAATGAATAAGATCCAAGATTTCTTTTGACCGTGAAGCACTGCTTCCAAATGGTCTCTTGGTGTTCTTACCCAATACACCTCCTTTGCATACTCCTTCGTGATCTTCTTTTAGTTTAGGGATTCCATCTACTATTGAACTTAGACTTAGAAGGATTTTTAAATGCAGATGACCAAATATTCTATGTTGAAGCTCACATGGGTTGATTTCAATGTGAACTAGGGCTTGAGCAAGATGAGATATCAACCTGTAAGGTCTTCCTTCACGAATGCCAACCACTCTAGCATTTTCTATGCTTGAATTTTTACTCCATACTACAACTTTTCCATCAATGAAAGCCATTCTATCATCCTTATCTTCTAGAATTGAAATGAAGAGTAAATTCTTATGCAAACCTGGAACAAATAAGATGTTGCTGAGATAAATATTGCCTCCATTCTCCAATTTTATCGAGGTTGATCCAATTCCTCTTACAGGGTAGCTTATATTATCTCCAAGTTCTATGGAGTAAGAAGATTTTCCTTTTGACAATGTCTTTAGTTGCTTATGATGACCAGACATGTGTCTTGATGCACCGTTATCGATCACCCAAATGTTCTCAACTTGAAATGTGTCAGTGAGTGCTGAAAAGAGTCCTTCATCCTTTGTCTTGGTCACTTCCTTCTTTGGAGTAAATAGAAGATTCCATGTTTCCTTAATACCTTTCTTGAAATGGCTTGCTACCTTTGAACACTTCTTGAGAAACTTCTTCAATGTAATAGAGATCTTCATAATGCCCTTAGCCAACCTTAGCTCTGAAACAATGTTGAGAAATCTAAAGGACAATGATTAGAGTGATTTCTTTTTCTTTGATAACTATTTTTTATGCCTTTTTACTTATCTTACTTATTAGCTTCACTTATTATTATTATGTTTGTGTATCATCAAATAGCTCCCAAAAACAAGAAGAACAAGAACATAGAATATAGGTTGCAAGCCAGGGCCAAAACCTCTCCACTTGAGAGGAAACCCCGCAAATCTCTTCTCTTCCTTATAGATTCTTCAATTGACAAATTCCAAGACCTTTAGACCAAGACCAATACCCTCCAAGACCAAGTCCAACCTTTCCAGATGATGTGCTTTACTTGTTCAAGTCAAACCCAATCAAACCTCTTTCAATAGCACAACTTTGACCTCTAGCTGCAGAATTTCGGCCTCCACTATAGACCTGAAATTTCTGGCAATCCTACAGTTGTTGTTGCCACATGTGTGAGCTTCTTTTAGCCTCCTAGGACTTCCTTAGACCTTCGCTTGGCTTTCTCTAACTTCTAGAGCTTGAGGATGGCTTCTTGTGACCTTCGCTTGTCCTTCTTGCCTTCTCTTCTTCAAGATCGAACTTATAAAAGAAAACCCTAGATCTACTACAGAAACCCTAGCCTTCCTTCGCACGTGTGAGAGAGAATTAGCCCAAAACCAAGTCTTCTTTGTCCTATTCCTTCTTCATTGCCTTCTTTCTCTTCTTCCTTTGCTTGAATGGGTAAGAGATAAATGTACTTCAACGAGGTTGAGTTTCCTCCTTTATATAGGCTTCTCAAAGGTGGACGTGGCTCCTCAAATTAGGCAAACTTCCCAGCTGTCAGGCCAACTTGATCTTGGAGGATATTTCGACACTTTTAAGGACAAAAATAATTCTCTTTACAAGTTACAATGTGCCCGAAGGGGTCTTCAACTTATGACAACGACTCTTTTGACTTCTTGACCTAGGAGAAACCCTAGAAGCACTCAATGGGTGGTTGACCTATAAAATAAAAGACCTTGAGCATGAAACCCGTGCTCCAAAAATAATAATAATAATTTTCTTTCATTTTACAATTTACAAGAATCAAAAGTGCATTTCATATTCATGAAGACCGAACCTAGTTACACATTTTTCAACACATAGTCCCCTCATCTTCTTGTATTTTCACCGACAGGAGGAGTCACAATATTGGTCACTTGTGACAGATGTATATCTGTGATAGGTTTGAAGTGAGGGAAAGTGGCTCATTCAATGGAAAAGTTCAATAATTGTGCAAGCTTTGGGAGAAACTAGTAAGACTTTCCATGAAAAACCTCTTTTGAAATATGGCTACACAAGACCTAGAGTTGAAATATATGTTGAGATATGAACACATCCAAGGTCAAGGTAGACAGGAGAAAAGGAAATGTAAGATTTACCTCAACAAGTACTAAAGCGCATGACTTCAAGGAATCCCCAAGTTGAACTCAAAAATTATTCTTGTAACTCAAAAATTAATTATGCAGTTTACTTGCTATGCCAAATAACGAATAAAATCACCGCTGCAATTTTCACCATAAAAATATTGTTTAAAACACTGGACACTGAGAAATTCTAGCACACACAATAAATTTGACGCAATTATTTTTGGACAATTGTCCCCGAAAAAACCCAACTTGGGAAAACCGGTGCAGCTGATGAGGGTTTTATTATTAATGTTCAGCAGCAATTCTGAGTACAATAATTTAGATGCCTAACTGGCAATCTAATCTGAAGAAAATACTGGCAAAAATATTGTGATAATTTTCTCTCACCCCACAGTTATTTACTTCCTCCGAAATAGCTTCCCCAAACTCTGCGCTGAGATGCCTACATCCCCCTCTGTGCAGTGCCTACGTTGGGCTTTTGAAGATTTCGACCTTCCTTCCTTCAACTCTTCTGGGAACTAAAAAACTTCCTCCCAGAATGTTACTGCTCTTCTCTTCCACCTACTACTCCCCCTCTAACTCTATCTTCTTTGCTAACTTGTTGCTAAGAAAATCAAACTATCTGGGCAACTAAGTATCTACACTGGATGATCTCCATTACCACATCGACTTTCTTTTATATTCCATTGATGGAGCACCAACGGCCAAGATTAAAACTTAATCAATAGCTAGGATCGTTTATGGATTGATCCGTGTGAGTTTTTAGATGATTCAAGCCTTATCTCAATTAATACAGATTAATTAACCATATTCCCTAAGTTTAGACTTCGGAAATCTTTTTAAAATCGGTTAATAATCTAATTGAGACACTTCTAGATGCAATTTCCAGAAACGATTTCTGGGTTTTGGAGATCTCATGTATTCTAGGTTCTCCAAAAAACTTCGTGGCTAGAACACATTTGATGCTACAAAAACTAACACTCCCTCTTAGCGAGGAATGTGTTCTAGCATTGTTGCTTCCTGTAGCAACACTCGGCCTCTGCATCATCTCCTATTACACTGCTGATGTCTAGCTACTGCTGCCCACCAACTGTTGTGCAACTCTGATATACATTGCATTTGTGTTGCTTTTGACCCTGCCATACTGTTGCCAACATTGCATCTGCACTGCAACTCAATCTCATTTATTGTTGCTGCAACTGCAACATCCAAAATAGCCTGTCCCTCCTACTGAAATGGGTTCTCCAAAATACCCATTTGTTCTATGAAATAGATGAACTTAGCTCTCCCTAGAGCTTTCGAGAGTATATCTGCAACCTTCTCTTCTGTGGGAACATATTGTAGCTGGACTGCTCCTCACTGTACACAATCTCTGATGAAGTGACATCGGATAAAGATGTGCTTCGACCTGTCATGAAACATTGGATTCTCAAAGAGCTTTATGCAACTCTTATTATCACAATAGACATCGGTCACCTCCATCCTCTACCTGAACAAGCTTACTAGCAGCTTTCGAAGCCACATAGCTTCGCACGTAGCTGTGTTGGTTGCCATATACTCTACTTCTGCAAAGCTCAGTGGTACTGACTTCTGCTTCATGTTGTTAGCTCAAGGAGTTACTCCTAGACTACAAAAGGAGTAAGCCTTACACATCATGATTTCATTTCAAAAATTAAAAGGGTTTTTTTTTAGTGGTGGGATGGCTTCTGAAGGAGTTTTGAAATGATTGTGTTCCTCTTTAACTTTCATGCATTTGGCAAGCTGTGGCAAGCATAAATTGCATGGTTAAGTGAGTAATATAGGGGAGCAGAGGAAAAAGTCTAACAGGAGGAACCATTTTCATGCTTTTTGTTTTCTAGGCAGAAGAGCTTTCACCTTGCTCCTTTTTCTTTTCAGATTTAGTAGCTAAAGGCTTCTCTTTTCTACTTTTGGTACCTTTGCTTACACTTTCTTTCTTTGCCTTTCTTTTGGAACTTCCTTCAGCTGATGTAGTTGATGTCCTTTCTGTCTAAACCTGTGTTGAAGAAGATTTAGCAGTTTCTTGGGGTTTTGGTGCAGGTTGGCCTGCCCTGTAAAACAAGAAATGTTCCCAAGTTTGGTTTCTCTTTTTTAGTTCTTCTTCAACCAGAACCTTGATAATTGCCTGATGATATAGGCTGTATTTTGATGCTTCCTGGTGTGCTTGAATTCTTGTTGCCATTTTGGTCAGGCTCTTCAATATGAAATAGGGCGGATTAAGAGTCCTCATACCTGCAAAATGAAAAAGAAACCTCATATGGTAAAGAAATACTATTGTATACCTTCTCTCATAAGTGAGAAAAATCTTAACCAGTTTGACTGTTTCTTCCCATTCCTTCTTAAGATAATTGTTGGGAATTCCTTTGGCCCAGTTAGGATCTTTGTATTCATCTCTAATAAAAGTATTGAGATCCCCTCCTGTAATGAGTTATCAACTTATCCCTTAAACCACTTTTCTACTTCCTGGGGAAGGTTACAAGCTTCTGCAATTGACTGTTCTGAAACCTGCAATTTGAAACCAAAGACGGTAGCTTCCTGTCCCTTGAAAGTTTGAGAAAACTCTTGGGCCACACCTTGATGTGAGCCTCCTAACATGGTGCAGAGTGGATACCAGCCTCTTGAATAAACAGTCTTCTAACACTTGGATTAGCATCAACTAGTTCAGCTCCTTGAGGTTCGATTCTCTTAAGCTTTCCACCTTTCCTAGACTTTGATGCCATGGATATCTGCTTGCTTGTTATGAACAATAGGTGTCAAAGTATGGAAGCTTACCCAATAGATGCTGCAATTAGCTTGAATTAGGCTACCTGAAAAACTGGGATGTGTTCTTAACCACCTCAATCATTTTCTCCTTTGTTGTACTTCATAAATTCGAAATGGTGAAATTTCCTCCATTTTCGAATATTTGAAATAAAGTTTTGGTTCAACCTCCTATGCATATGATCCTTCATGATTAAACGAGATTTCATGTCATAATAGACAACATGTAATAGTAATGATAAAGTCTGTTGAAGTTTCTAAGTCTACCAGTTAGAAACCCTCCATGCACTTTTACTGATTTATTCCTACCTACTTGTTCCGTTACTTAACAAGTTATTTACAATGTAAACATTGAAAATAAACACTAGTGCATGCTCAACATATTACAGATCATCAACTGAAGGAAACAGAAATAATCACACCAAATGACACCGTTATTTTTGGACCAATGTCCCCGGAAAAACCCAATGCGGGAAAATCAGTGCAGCTACCTGAGGGTTTTCTTATTAAGCAATTTCAGAGTACAATCTAGGTGCCAAATCTAGCTTACCCAACAGAGAATGCCCTTGCCAGTAGTACCTCTTAGTCTAAGACAAATGTCTCGATTGAAACCCCGGATAAACCCTCCGGCAACTCCTCAGCTCCAATCTGCCCCAGGAACCCCAGCGTCAGCGTTTCTAGACCGCGCCAACCTCTCTCTGCCCAGCACTAGCCCCTACATCACCCTGAATGGGTCTGCGTCAGCCTCAAGAGACACTGTGTCAGCGTTCTGGCCCTTTGCGTCAGCGACGCTAGCCTCTTTGAAGCACTATGTAGCTCCCGGCTGCCTCTGCGTGTCCCTGCGTGAGCCCTGGCTACTACTGCGTCACTCTCTCTAGCTCCTGCATGACTCTCTCGACACTATCTCTACCTCTCTATCTCTCTGTACTCAATGCCCCTCAGTGCAACTCCGATCACTGATTCTATCTCTCTTAGCAAACCCCGCTCTAGAGAATAGAATGACTAATCATCTGGTGTATTCTCTCTTATACTTTTCTCGTTGACAAATCAACGTCGAGATTAAGTCCCTAATCAACAGCTAACAATAAATTTGGCTTGATCCATGACTTTTGGACCATTCTAACACAGTTTTATATTAATTCACATTAATATTTTATTTTTCCTAAGTTTAGACTTAGGGACTCCATTAAAACTATTAATTATTTTAATATCTCCCAAACTACTTAGAATCTTCCCAAACCATTTCTGGGTATTGGAGATCTCACGTGCTTTAGCCTCTCCACCAACTTTCATGGCTATAGCACATCCGATGCTACCCCAAATCAACAAAGTCGAGTTGCTTTGGAGAATCCAACTTAACTGCTACAGGTGGCTGTACAAGATTTTTTGCAAATCTGGCAATTTTTCTGCTTTAATTTGGACTGCCCGGAAATTCCAGTAGCACATTATGTGGAACAGAAAGAACGGTCGTCGGAATTTAAACATATAGCTAAGACTAATGCTGCAAACACCTTTTAACTTTGGAAACACAGGTTTATTTAAGATCAGTGGAGTAAGCAACGGTTGGCTAACACTGTGACTGACAGCTAGCTAATTCGATCAACCAAAATGATTAACCACTACCACTTGACTTGACTTAAAGTTTGTGACCTATCCAATCACGAAATCTCATGATTTGGACTAAATATTTCACCATTATGACACGTGGACAATCGAAAACGGTTGCGTTTTCGGCTTTATTTTTTTAAAACGGGAGACGCTACCGGAAATTCCGGTTGCATTGGAAAATTTAAAAAAAAAATACAAGAAATAAAACAGGGACGAAAAGACTGTCCGAAAAACAGGGGAGACTGTCTAAACAAGAAAATCGGGCGCTACCGGAATTTCCGGTAGCATTTTAAAATTTTTTGAAATTTACAAAATTAATCCTTAAAAATAAAAAATTTAAAACCTACTCATGACTTAGCCTAGCACTGTGCTAACATTGGTTCCACAGGGTATAGAGCTCTCCCTGCAAGGCTCTAAGAATTTTTTTGCAATTTCAGAGCCTTGTCATTGGACTATGGAGTCTTATTATGAAATCACACCGGTATTTACAGTGAACTTAGGCTACCAACAGCCTTAGTAAAAGAATTTTTTGAGAAAACGCCCATTAAATGGGCCTCCATACAGTTCTGTCCCATCAAGATGCTGCAACTCAAAAGTATTGTTCTGCAAGACATTTGAGATTTTGAAAGGACCAAGCCATAAAGCATCAAATTTTGAATGCTTACCTAGATCTTGGTGTTGTGGATCCCACTTCAACACCAGATCTCCAATCTGAAAATCTTCTTTTTTAGTCCCTTTACCAAAGACTTCCTTTACAGCTTGCTGATATTTCTTACCAAATCATATTGTTGTTCTCTCTTTTGCTGCACTTCTATGATCTGATAAATTCTTCTAGTCATGTCATTTGGTTCAGCTTCATGATCTTGTAATAGTTTGGCTACAGGAATAGCTAATTGGACTGGAAAAACAGCATCAATCCCATAAACCATTTGAAAAGGTGATGTATTAATAGACTTTTTGATTGTCACCCTATCAGCCCATAAAGTAAATTTGAGTTTTGTGTCCCAAGCTTTCTTGTTTTGCTCCAGCAACTTGGTGATGATTCTTACCATACTTTTATTAGATGATTCAGCTAAACCATTCCCTTGTGGATAGTAAGTTGTAGAATGAGTAAGCTGAATACCATAAGCTTCACAGTGATTTACCAATGGTGTGGCTTTAAAAGCAGGTGCATTATCTGCTACTAGTCTTGATGGACATCCAAATTTGGTTATGATTCCTTCCAAAAAGTTAATGATGACTTTATAAGTGGCATTCCTAGTAGGTATTGCTTCGATCCATTTGGTGAAGTAACCAATAGCAACAAGAATCCTACGATGCTGCCCACTTGAAGGTGGATGAATTTCACCAATGAAATCTAATCCCCACTACTGGAAAGGTGCAGAAACAATTATGGGCTTGGGAGGTAAAGACTTCAGATGCTTTTTACCAGTGAACGTTTGACATTTTTCACATGCTCTCACCTCAGCACATATATTAGAAAATAAGCTAGGCCAAAAATAGCCAGCTCTCAATATTTTGTATGTAGTAGTTCTCCAATAATGATGACCTCCACAAACATTACTATGCATTTCCAAATATGGAAGCTTACCCAACAAATGTTGCAATTAGCTTGAATTAGGCTGCCTAAAAAACTGGGATGTGTTTTTAACCACTTCAATCATTGTCTCCTTTGTTGCACTTCAGAAATTCAAAATGGTGAAATTTCCTCCATTTTCGAATATTTGAGATAAAGTTTTGGTTCAATCTCCTATGCATATGATCCTTCGTGATTAAATGAGATTTCATGTCATAATAGACAGCATGTAATAGTAATGATGAAGTCTAGTTGCTTTGGAGAGTCTAGCTAGTCTACTACAACTGGTTGTACGAGATTTTTTGCAAATCTGGCAATTTTTCTGCTTTAATTCAAACTGGCCAGAAATTTCAGTAGCACATTACGCGGAACAGAAAGAGCAGTCGTTGGAATTTAAACATATAGCTAAGACTAACGCTGCAGACACGTTTTAACTTTGGAAACGCTGGTTTATTTAAGATCAGTGGAGTAAGCAACGGTTGGCTATGGGTGTGACTGACACCTAGCTAATTCAATCAACCAAATCGATTAACCACTACCACTTGACTTGACTTAAAGTTTGTGACCTATCTAATCACGAAATCTCTTGATTTGGATTAAATATTTTGCCATTATGACACGTGGACAATCGAAAACGGTTGCGTTTTCGGCTTTTTTTTTTTAAACAGAAGACGCTACCGGAAATTCCAATAGCATCGGAAAATTAAAAAAAAAAACATGAAATAAAACAAGAATGCAAAGACTGTCCAAAAAACAGGGGAGACTGTCTAAACAAGAAAAACGGGCGGTACTGGAAATTCCGGTAGCGTTTTAAAATTTTTTGAAATTTACAAAATTTATCCTAAAAATTAAAAATTTTAAAACCTACTCATGACTTAGCCTAGAACTGTGCTAACACCTGCTACACCAAGAAACGATCCCTGGTCCAATACTAAAGCAGTACCTGGAGGTACTTTTCCTGTCCACTGAACTGCATACCCATTCTGTATCTGTGTACCCATAAAATCGGACGTCATCCTCTCAAGTATATTTCAACCCATACTCGATTGTGCCGCAAATGTACCTTAGAATATGCCTCATTGTTGCCCAATGTACCCTTTTCGATTCCACCATGAACTGACTAAGGCTATTGACAGCGAAGCAAATATCTGGTCTAGTGTTGACGAGATACATGAGAGACCCAACGAACTGTCTAGATAAGGTGGGGTCAACATCCTTGTCATCTGATGCATCTATCTTCTTCTAGTTGGTAGTCATGGGTGTAGAAATGGGTCTGCAATCCTGCATTCTTAACCTCTTCAGAATATCTGTAGCATATCTCCGTTGCCCAAGGAAGATCTCCCCATCCTTTTGCCACACCTCCAATCCTAGGAAATAGTGCATCAACCCCAAATCCTTCATGTCAAATTATGTTGCCAAGTTCCTCTTGCAATCCTCTATGAGCCCTGATGATCGTATCAAGAATAGATCATCTACATACAAAACTAGAATGAGTTTCTCATCCTCTACCATCAAATAGTAAAGGTTGGGATCCACGTCACTCTTGATGAACCTCATCTGCTGCAAGTAGGTATCAATTCTACCATACCCTGCTTGCGCCCGTATAGAGCCTTCTTCAATTTGCACACATGTGTGTGCCTCTCCCGAGTCTCAAAGTCCTCTGGTTGTTCTATGTACACTTCCTCCTCTATCACTTTGTTCAAAAAGGTTGTCTTGACGTCCATCTGGTGAATCTTCCATCCCATCTGAGTTGTTAGAGATATAACTGACCGGATAGAAGTGTATCTAGCAACTGGAGCGAAGGTTTCCTCATAATCTATCCCTTCCTTTTGTGCATACCCCTTTGCCACAAACCTAGCCTTGTACTTTTCCACATTGTCGTCTATCGCATATTTGATCTTATAGATCCACCTCGAGCATACAATTGATCTATCTTCTAGCCTAAGCACTACCTCCCAAACATCATTCGTCATGATAGAGCTATACTCTTCTACCATAGCATCTATCCACACTTGATGTAGTGTTGCCTCCTAAAAGTTGGAAGGTTCCTGAGCTACCAATGCTTGGTACTTGTCAAGATGTCTGCGTTGTCTCTTGCTCGTCCTAGGAGTTCCAATAAACTCCTCTGCATCTCTTAATGTCTGACGAACCTCTCTACTGGCTCAACCACTAGTCATGGGAAGTTCTTCCTGTTGAGAAATCTAGGGCATCAAGTATTAGGTGATATCTCTTCAATAAGTAACTTCTTGTGAGTGCTTTTTACTTCTTGAGATTAGGATCTTCTTTTACTTAAGTTATTAGTGTTCCTCTTCATCAAATAGCTACCAATGCCTGAACATAAATAGTCAAGAGACACTAAAAGTAGGCTATGAGCCAAGGCCAAAACCTCTAACTCTTTGAGAGGAAAATTGGCACAAATTCTTCTTATAGAGATTCCAATTGACGAATACCAAGACCAAGACCCTTGACCTATTTCCCACTTCCAAGACCAAGACATTATTTCGCTTGACTATCAACTTTCTGCTCTTTTCCTCTTCTTGATTCCTCTTCCACTTCAACCTTCTTAACACTAAGACTACATCACTGAGACATTCACTGTAATAGCAATGAGATAGCACTGAAATACATCATTGTAATATCATTGAAAACCTCATCATTGCATTGAGATCTTCATTACCATAATACTACCGAGATCTTATCACTTGTAGGAGCACCGAGACCTCATGAACTATAATGATACCCAAACTATGATATCACTGAGACTGTGACTTGAGCGAAGTTAACACTGTGATAGCATTGGATCCTTCTTTCTATGGTAGCACCGAGACCCTTTCATTGAAGTGACATAGAAACATAAATTGCACCGAAACTGTGAGAGTACTGAACTGTGGGAATACTGAATCTGTGAATTTGGCATAGCACCGAACTGTAGTCTCCTCGTATCACCGAACTATAGTCTTCTCACTAAACTGTGTTTCTCTGTTATGTCACCGAAACTTCCTCTCTGAAATAGTCATCCGAATTTCAGAGGTAATCCGAATTTTATGTTGTGTTGAATAATACGAGTTGCCTATTTATAGTACTTTGCCTATGAATATAAGTTGACATGACCTTTTGAAGGGATGTGTTTCTAATTAGGTGAAGCCGACATGAGTTCTTCACTTTACCTTGAGGCCAACTTGAAGAGGTACTTGTGCTTGTCTTGGAGGGCTATTTAACAATCCTATAGACTTATATACATTTGTCAGATGCCCCAAAAGGGTTATTCATACATGACATTGACTCTTTTTGACAAATCCTAAAGGCTCACAATGGGAGCCATCTAAAGATAAAATCTCTTGCTCATGAAACCCATGACGCAAGCATTACAATAATAATTTTATTTTTCTTCTTACACTATTCAATGCTCCCTCTTAACTAGGGAGGTATTCATAATGGTACTTGGTCATTCTCAATCTGAAAAATTTCTCATAAGAAGAACCGGATTGGTAACCCATTTGTATAGCATCATATCAACTAGCATTGTCACATAGCAAGGGCTTAACTAACAACTCTATCTCTCCACAAGATCTGAGCTCAATGCTGGCGAGACCAATGATTTATAGACACCCTTATCATTGTCTCTCTTGGAACATACCCCACCCGGGTTCTCAAGGTGTGTTCCATCAAGACTATTCTTTTCTTGGATTCCCGGTCCTCAAAGAATATCGGTCCTCTACAACTACTCTTATCTTGGATGCCCTATCTCATCCGCAAAGAGCATCAAATGCTAGATGCTTACCCAATCCTCCATTTTGTCTTCCCAAGTGAAGACCATAATGATGTGTCTATCTCTCCCTCTTAATTAGGGAGGACATATCTATTCCAATAAAGGAATGTACCTAAGCTCCCTCTTGGCTTAGGAATTTTCCAAGTTTCTACCTTAACTGTCACCTTAGCTTTGAAACCATGTTGAGAAATCTAGGGCATCAAGTATTAGGTGATTTTTCTTCAATTAGTAACTGCTTGTGAGTGCTTTTTACTTCTTGACATTAGGATCTTCTTTTACTTAAGTTATTAGTGTTCTTCTTCATCAAACATCTACCAATGCATGAACATAAATAGACAAGAGACACAGAATGTAGGCTATGAGCCAAGGCCAAAACCTCTCACTCTTTGAGAGAAAAACCCGCACAAATTCTTCTTATAGAGATTCCAATTGACGAATACCAAGACCAAGACCCTTGACCTATTTGCCACTCCAAGATGAAGACACTAGTTCGCTACTGTCAACCTTCTGCTTTTTTCCTCTTCCACTTCGACCTTCTTAACACTGAGACTACATCACTGAGACATTCACTGTGATAGCAATTAGATAGCACCGAAATACATCACTACAATATCATCGAAAAACTCATCACTGCAATGAGATCTACATTACTGTAATACTACCAAGATCTTATCACTTGTAGGAGCACCGAGACCTCATGAACTGTAATGATACCCAAGTTGTGATATCACCAATACTGCGACTTGAGTGAAATTAAGACTGTGATAGCACTGGATCCTTCTTTTTATGGTAGCACCGAGACCCTTTCATTGAAGTGACATCGAAACAGAAATTGCACCAAAACTGCGAGAGTAATGGACTATGGGAATACCGAATCTATGAAGTTGGCATAGCACCAAACTATAGTCTTCTCAAATCACCGAACTGTAGTCTTCTCATAGCACCGAACTATATTCTTCTCACTGAACTGAGTTTCTTTGTTATGGTACCGAAACTTCCTCTCTGAAATAGTCATCCGAATTTCAGAGGTAATCTGAATCTTATGCTCTGTGGGATAGGCCGAGCTGCCTATTTATAGTAGTCTGCCTATGAATATAAGCCTACATGACCTTATGAAGAGATGTGTCTCTAATTAGGTGAAGTCGACATGAGTTCTTCACTTTTCTTGAAGCCGACTTGAAGAGGAGTAACTTGTGTTTGTCTTGGAGGGCTATTTGACAATCCTAAAGACTTATATACATTTGTAACATGCCCAAGAAGGGTTCTTCATACATGACATTGACTCTTATTGAAAAATCCAAAAGGCTCACAATGGGAGCCATCTAAAAATAAAATCTCTTGCTCATCAAAACCACAAAGCAAGCATTACAATAATAATTTTATTTTATTCTTTACATCATTTACAAAAATCACAATTACATGTCATTATGAAGACCGAACCTAGTTACACTTTTCAACACTGCCAGCTCCTCCTCATCCTGTCTTTGCTTCTCCATCTGCTGAGAACTCCCCGGATTTCCTACACCTGAGGAAACACTGGTACTGGTCACAGTACTTGTCCCTTGTCACTGTCCCCCTACTTGTCCCATTGGCTGCCCCTGTGCCTTCCCCTATTGTTGGACTAAATGAGCTTCTATTGACTGATTCTGATCATTTGCAGGCATCTCACGAGACCTCCAGAAAGCTCGGTCCTCCATGAACTTCATGTCTCGCCTTACTACTATCTTCCCACTGCTAGGAATGTAGATTATGAATGCCTTTGAGGTTTCGTTGTACCCAACGAAAAACCCGTTCTCCGTAGTCTAATCCAGTTTGGTCCTTTTATCATCTGACACGTGACAATAAGCAATGTTGCCAAAAATCCTGAGGTGGCTAACTTCTAGCTTCTTCCCTGTGAAGACTTCTTCTGGCGTTTTCTTTCCCAATGCTCTATGAGGAGTCCTGTTCTGAATATACATTGTCGTGTTACATGCTTCCGCCCACAGAAATCTGGGTAGATTATGATCATATAACATATCCTTTGCAGCTCCAACAATGGTTTTGTTTTTCCACTCCACTAGACCATTCTGTTGTGCATTATATGGAGTTGTCCATTCTCTCTTGATGCCTTCTTTCGCACAAAAATCTGTGAAGTCTTTATCAATATATTCTCCACCGCTATTGGAGAGAAGAACCTTAATATTCCTCCCTGTCACATTCTCCACAAGAGCTTTAAACTCTCTAAAACAATCGAAGACCTCATTCCTGGTCTTTAAAAAGTAGGTCCAGGTTTTCCTGGAATGATCATCAATAAAGCTGACAAAATATTCGGCACCGCTAAGAGCTCTAATGGACATCGGGCCACAAATATCTAAGTGTATAAGTCCTCACACGCCATCAGCTCTATTGTCACTTCTTGGAATGTCGCCTTAGCATATTTCCCGGTATGCACCCTCTGCACACATCATCGTGTTCAACTCCAAGTTCAGGAACCCCTGTTATTGTTTCTTTGAGCATCCTAAGCGCTCCATGGTGTAGATGTCCCATTCTCCTGTGCCACTATTCATTCATCTCCTTCCCACTACTACTGTTACTGCCTATGAGTGCCATTGGAGAATCGATTTCTAATCGATACAACCTATTACTTCGAACTCCAATCTATCTTACCTTTTTCCAGCTCGGGTGTTTGACATATAGTTTCTTCCCCATGAAGTGAATGCCATACCCCTTATCCTGTAACTAGGATATTGAAATCAGGTTCATACCCAATCCTGGCACATGCAATACATCTGAAGCGTTGGAGTTTGCTCCTAATTCCCCCTGAAAATCTATGGTACCTCTGCCTACTGGAGTACATTTCGTTTCGTTTCCCAAAGTAATTCGGAAATCCATCTACTCCTCCTTGTAGATAGAGAAATATTCTCTAACCCCTGTCATGTGAGTTGAAGCTCCACTGTCTATATACCAGACTCCCTGTGAAATTGATCCCACTAAGCCAGCAAATTCATCTTTTAATCTAGAAGACAAATCTAAAGTCTCTTGAATGTTACTTTTGTCCATGGCTATACTTAAACACATTTAGTGTGTTAATCCTCTTTTTCTCCCGACACGAATTCTTCTCTACAGCCTGCAGCAAAAAAAAATTTGCATCCAACCAGGGTTCTGCTCAGTGAAAATCTGAGCTGCAGCTGCTCTTCGACTGTTGGAATCACTAATTTGGGCAATTTGATTTTCCTGCCTCCTTTCAAACGCAAAATCAAACTGCTGCCCTAGCAACTCGAACTGGGCTCTGCGCAGTTTCTCTGGAAATTTCAATCTACTGCTCCCTCTAAACAATGAAATTCTTTTCTCTGCTTCTGAGCTTCCCCGTTGATCTATTAAGCTTTGATACCATGTGAAATTTTATCTATTGCAGCTACTGGAAATTATTATTCTAACTCAAAAATTAATTATGCAGTTTATTTGCTACAGCGAATAACAAATAAAATCACAACTGCAATTTTCACCATAAAAATATTGCAGAAAATAAAATACTGGACACTGAGAAATTCTAGTGCACACAATAAATTTGACATAGTTATTTTTGGACAATTGTCCCCGGAAAAACCCAACTTGGGAAAACCGGTGCAACAGATGAGTGTTTTAATATTAATGTTCAAAAACAATTCTAAGTACAATAATTCAGATGCCCAACTGGCAATCTAATCTAAAGAAAATACTAGAAAAAATATTGTGAGAATTTTCTCTCACCCCATAGCTATTTTCTGCCTCTGAAATAACTTCTCCAACATCCGCGCTGAGATGCTTGCCTCACCCTCCGCGGAGTCCCTACGTTGGGCCTTTGAAGATTTTGGCCTTCCTTCCTTTGACTCTTCTGGGAACTGAAAAACTTCCTCCCGGAATGCTACTTCTCTCCTCTTCCACCTGCTACTCACCCTCTGGCTCTATCTTCTCTGTTAAGTTGTTGCTACTGAGAAAATCAAACCGCATGGGCAACTGAGTATCTGCACTAGATGATCTCCATCACCACATCGACTTTCTTTTATAATCCATTGTTGGAGCACCAACGGCCAACATTAAAACTTAATCAATGTCTAGGATCATTTCTAGGTCGATCCATGTGAGTTTCTAGGTGATTCACGCCTTACCTCAATTAATACTGATTAATTAACCATATTCCCTAAGTTTAAGACTTAAGAAAAATTTTAAAACCCAGTTAATAATCTAATTGAGACACTTCTAGGCGAAATTTCCATAAACGATTTCTGGGTTTTGGAGATCTCATGTATTCTAGCCTCTCCACAAAATTTCGTAGCTAGAACACATCTGATGCTACAAAAGCTAACAAGGTCCTCATCTGGCCTATGGAATCTTGCATATGAGATGCATCTACCTTGGGATCTAGAATTGAAGGACTCTATAGAGTCAATGGAAGATCGTTGCGAGCAATGAATAGTACATAATGGCAATCATCAAAGTGAGATATGGCACCAAAGGTTTGCTCATCTACATTATGAAGCCCTGCCTAAAGTCAGGAGAATGGCTTCTGAATGCCTAAAGTTCAAACTAAGCATGATGGGGTATGTCCGGAATGTGTCAGTGGAAGGAAGTCAAGGGGACTATTCCCTTCTAGCAAAAGCAAGACCAGTGATATTCTACTAATTCATTCTGATCTACATGGACCCATGTCGGTAAAATCTCTAGGTGGCTATCTATATTACATAATCTTTGTGGATGACTTCTCCTAGAAGACATGGATATTCTACTTGAAGCACAAGGAAGAAGCATTTGATATGTTCCAGGAATTCAAGGCTCTGATATAGAATCAAACAGGGAAAAGGATCAAGGTCTTCAGGTCTGATAATGGTGGAGAATATACTTGTAATGAGTTTGTTGACTTTTGTAAGAAGGTTGGAATCAAGGAGATCATTGTACCTTATAATCTCGAGCAGAATGGTGTGGCTGAAAGAAAGAACAGGGACATCATAGAAGTTGCATGAGCCATGTGGCACGATCAAAAGCTACCAAAGTTCATTTGGGGAGAATCCACTAATACAACAGTCTATGTTCAAAACAAGATTCCTCATCAAGCCCTGGGTGACAAGACTCCCAAAGAAGTGTTCACAGGTGTGAAGCCTGATGTTGGACATCTGAGAATATTTGGCTGCTTCGTGTACTTGCTTGTGCCAAAGGACAAGAGGAACAAGTTGGAAGCCACAAGAAAGAAAGGTACATTTGTTAGGTATTGTGATAATTCTAAAGCTTTTAGAGAAAGACAAAAAGAAGAAAGATTGATTTATAGGATCAAATATATAGAGAAATCAAATATAGATAATAAATGAGAAACTATGAATCAAGATTATATCTAATAAGACCAATTCTATGTTGTAGCTCATGTGATATCCATCTCACATGAGTTCCCCTACTGGTATATAAGGACAACAACACATTGTTAGGGTGGTCAAAGGATTATCGAGTTTAACAGGGATGTGACTTTCGATGAAGATGTTACCCTTGGCAAAGCACGACATTCCCCCACCTCCTCGTGTTAAAAATAAGGATGATGACATGGACCTACTAGAAGTTCCTTTTGTGCCTGAACCTGAGAAAGATGTTGTTGATGATCCCATGGAACCTATGGACCTCTTGGATCCTCCTCCATGTAATCCCCCTGCCAGGCAGAGACCTCTTTGGCTTTATTATACATTATAGGATGCTGAAAGACATGTTTTTGCTAGAGGAACCTTCAGGGAAAGCAAGAAAATCCATACTAAAACCAAGGATATGTTGTGCCTATGAGCTCCATCATACAGGTTGAACCAAACACCTTTGAAGAAGCAGTGAAAGAGCAAGTTTGGAAAGATGTTATGGTCGAAGAATATGAATCTATTATGAAGAATGATGTGTGGGAAGTCATTCTAAGACCCAAAGGGAAGTCTGTTATGACTTTTAAATAGTTGTACAAGATCAAACATGAAGCTGATGGGAGCACTAAGAAATATAAGGTGAGGTTCGTGGCTAGAGCTTTCTCCCAAAAAGAGCGAGAAGAACATAATGACATCTTTGCACTTGTTGCCCGCTAGACCACCAATAGATCTATTGTTGCCCTTGCTACTAGCTAGGGATGGACACTTCACCATATGGACGTGAAGACTACATTTCTTCATGGCATACTACAGGAAGAAGTATATGTTGAACAACCTCAGGGATTTGAAGTACATGACAAGAAGACTCACGTTTGCAAGCTGAAGAAGGCACTTTATGAATTTAAGTGAGCCCCAAAGCCTGGTATGCCCATATTGATAGCTACCTGGTGAAGCTTGGATTTACAAGAAGAAATGTTGACTCGAACCTCTACTTCAAAGTGTTCCAAGCTATGCCCCTTCTTTTGGTTCTATATGTTGATGACTTATTCTTGATAGGTAGTGATCCCCTGATGCTCGAATGTAAGAGGGATTTGACCTCTAAGATCGAAATGAAAGACATTGGATTGATGCATTATTTTATGGGCTTAGACGTGTGGCAAAGGCCTGGTGAGATTTTCCTTTTTCAAGGAAAATATGTTGTGAAACTGTTGGAAAGATTTGGAATGGTAGAATGCAAGTCCATGGCCACACCGATGGAGATGAACTTCAAGAAGTTATGTGAAGGTGTTGTAGGGCCTGACTTGGCGAATCCTTCTGAGTATCGACAGTATATTGGGGCATTGATGTTCCTTGAGAACACATGTCCGAACATATGTGTTTTGCAGTTAACACTTTGAGTCAATTCATGATTGAGCCTCTTCATGGACACTAGGTTGTTGCCAAGCATGTGCTGAGATATTTGCTTGGGACAGTTAATCTTGGTCTGAGATATACTTCTGGAGATGCGAGGCTACATGGATACACCAATGTTGACTGAGCCAAAAATGTTATTGACAGGAAAAGCACTTCAGGATGTTGTTTTAGCCTTGGATCTGCCATCATATCTTGGATGAGCAAGAAGCAGAAGTTTGTTGCCCTCAATACTACCGAGGCTGAGTATATTGCTGCTAATATGACGAGTTGTGAGGTTCTTGGTTGAGGAAGCACTTTGGAGAGTTGTTTGAGTAGGCACTGGATACAGCAATGATATATTGCGACAACAAGATTGGGATCTGATTGGCTAAGAATCTCGTGTTCCACGACAAGTCCAAGAACATTGAGATCAGGTATCACTACATTCAAGATAGGGTGTAGAGAGGAGCAGTGAGACTCCATCACATTTCGACAGATAAGCAGATAGAAGACAGATGAGCAATTTGCCGAAAGGGAAGTTCTTGGTCTTCTGAAAGCGGCTTGGACTGACGGATGTTACCCTCCCCGGTAAGGTGTTGAAGTTTCTATGTCTAATAGTTAGAATCCCTCCATGCACTTTACTGATTTATTCCTACCTACTTGTTCTGTTAATTAACAAGTTATTTACCATGTAAATACTGAAAATAAATACAAGTGCATGCTCAACACATTACAGATCATCAACTGAAGGAAATAGAAACAAGCACACAAATGACACCATTATTTTTGGACTAATGTCCCCAGAAAAACCCAATGCGGGAAAACCAAAGCAGCTATATGAGGGTTTTATTATTAAGCAGCTCTTTTCTGAGTACACTAGGTGCCACACTGACTAACTCGACAGAGATAAAAAATCTGGCACCAATACCTCTCTTCGGAAACAGGTATTCGGAAAGCCTGCTCCACAAAATCCCTCTCCAGCACAATCTGAAGCCTAGCATCAGCCCTGCTGGCCTCTGCCTTAGCCTGAAACCCTCTGCATCAGCCTACTGAGGCTCTGCGCAACCTCTCTGGCTCTTTGCGTCACTCCTACAGCCTCTACGTGGATGACACATGCCCCTTCTGGCTCTGCACAGTCTCTGCTGCCTCTGCGTGGCTCCCTCTGGCTCTGTGTCTGCCTCTCTCTCTGCTTTTGTGCTGGTCCCTCGGCACTGTCCCTGCCTCTCTGCCTCGTACTAACTGCCCCTCGCTGCAACTGATCACTGATTCTATCTCTCTTAGCAAACCCCGCTCTAGAGAATAGAATGACTAATCACTCTGGTGTGTTCTCCAAGTGACCCTCAAGCCTCCTCTTATACTTTTCTCATTAACATATCAACGGCAAAGATTAAATCCCTAATCGATGGCTAAGATTAGATCTGGCTTGATCCATGTCTTTTGTACCATTCTAACACAGTTTTATATTAATTCACATTAATATTTTAATTTCCCTAAGTTTAGACTAAGGGACTCCATTAAAAATATTAATTATTTAAATATTTCCCAAACTGTTTAGAAACTGCCCAAACCCTTTCTGGGTATTGGAGATCTCATGTGCCCTAACCTATCCACCAAATTTCGTGGCTAGAGCACATCCAATGCTACCCCAAATCAACATAAGGGTCCCGGCTAATCGAGGACACTAAGCTATGCTCTTTCCCCCTATCTGATCTCCCACGGAGTGGAATTCAGCAAGTGAGCCACTAATGTTGAGGGAACTCGTGGACAATAGGTATGTTTGATCCTTACCTCACGATGTGTATCTCCCCTATTGTCATTGTCGGGTTGTGCCTAATCCTTACCAAAAATGGTAAGTGTATATCTTCCCCTACCAAGTATACCCCATTATGCATCCTACCCACAAGTTGGCCTTACAGGGATTGCCACCCCATCTAGCCAATGGGTGAGGAGACTTGGGCGTGTCTAATCCTTACCTCTCATGGTAAGTGTGTATCTCCCCAAAGATCCTTGGGCGTGTCTGATCCTTACCTCTCATGGTAAGTTTGTATCTCCCCCAAGGTAGTGGATGCATGTGTTCTACCACTTGAATCTTGAGGGTAAAGGTGGGAAGATCAGCAGACAATAGGATACTTGTGATGCTTACCTCACAGTTAGTATCCTACCTATTGTCCTTGGATATAGGGTGGTAACTTGAGCTCCCCTTTAATGAATCTTCTTCTTTAGATTCAAGAGTGTTCAGTAGATGAGCAGAGACGAGATATGACTTGATTCAGTGATGACAACGACGAGCCTTTTGAGATGAGATTCACGATGCAGTCATAAATTTGTCCCTCGCTAAGAGGGAGTGTTAATTTGGCAACTCAGGGACAAATTCCCTCCTTTGGACAGCCTTCCTCTTCAAGAGAGACCCCTCCTAGCCCTTGGAAAAATTTCACTTGGTCAAGGGAAAATATAATTTTCAAGGTGAAACCCACAAGTGCACAAAAGTTCAGGTCGACCTTAAGGACAAATTGGGTCTCCACCACATATATATACACATCATGTCACATCAGTTTGGAGCATCATCAACATATCTCATCTTCTCTCTCCTCATTTGATTGGTTTGTACAGGTTTGAAATAAGGAGCTTTGAGCTCACATGTGTGAAAGGAAAGAGGAAAAATCTGATTTCTGAATTGACTTTCTGATTGGGGCAGTTTGACAGTTGTTGACCAGCTTTGACTTTATGTTTTGACTTGGTTTGACTTGGAAAATTCTGATTTTGGCAGGCCAAATTTACTGGTGAAGGAGCTGAACTTTTCTGGGAAGTTTGAGTTGGGTTGACCGCAAACCTTTCACTGAAGTTTGACCACAGATTTCTGAAGTTTGACTGCAGGCCTTCACTCTCCTTTGACCAAACTTTTGAGGACTGTTTTGATTGAGGTTTGACCAGCAAAGAAGGTTGAGTTGTTTGACTGTTGACCGAGCTCATTTGGAAGAAGTTTGACTGTTGACTTGTTGACTGATTAGGGCATCTTCACTGTTGTTGACTTTGACCAGAATTGCAGATTTGACTTGTTGACCACATTTAACTTTTAAGCTCATTTCTTGCATATTGGTTTTTTGAATTTTTGGATATTCAATGATTTGACTTTGACTCATTGTTGATGAATTGAAAAATTGTATCTCTCTACTGAACATTTGACGACAATCTAATAGAAGAAGAATTTTTGAAAGGGTTTTCCCCCTTGTGGGGTTCTTCCCTGGTCTTTGACCAAATCTTGTTTCTCTTATTCTTGCTCTTGGCTATCTTCTATTGTGCATTAGATTTACTATTCTATCTACAATTGCTTATTGTCATTGGAAGATTGAATTTATTTGAAAAAGTGATTGCTAATTGAAGAAGAATTGGAATAAGTGATTGCGCTAGGCATAGAACATTGTAAAATTAACACAACTATGGGATAAAAAATCATTGCAATGGGAATGGAACAGCTTTCTTCCCTCATGACTCAATTACTAACATGCTTGCTACAGAAAAATTTAGTACCATAGTGCAAAACCTCACTAGGTGGCCTAGACAATAAACAACAATGGGAGTGTCACAATTGTCACCATGGCAACTACTCCCCTTGTCTTAATGTAGAATGGATGTTCAACAGAAGGGAGTCTTCCCCAGTAGATCTTAGGGATCAAATCGCCCAGTCAAACAAGTCAAGAGCCCCCTAAGGGACATACTTCAATTACCACCAATCTAGGAGATCAAGCAATTAGGTTTTATGGTGGATTTTGAGAGTAATTTCCAGATTTGAGTTTAAAGTATCCTGTTACCGCAAATTCTAGAAGGCCTAATGCAAAGCCACACAGCAACCTAGGGCTTCTGGAAACAAGAGAATAGCCACCATTGTCACCTCAATGGCCTCTCTTCAGCAATTTAGTTGTGGATGTTATCCCACAAGGGAGGCTACCCTAAAGAAATCACCCAGCAAGATCAACAACCAAGGGCTCAAGGGTGTTATAAGGTCCAATTGTTATGGAGGAAGGTACTATCAAGGCCTTGACGGCCATAATAAGAGATACAAGCAATCAAGCACACTATCCACCAACCCCAAAGGACTAAAAGAGGGCTGCTATTAACTAGGGTTGTATTACTATGCAGGTTTACAGCGTGCAAAAGCATATAGCCGCCAAGAAATAGCCTTTAAGGGATAGAATCAATAATGTATCAAAGGCTATCAAGAGGTAAGCTAGGGAAAAGGAAACATTTATGGTTTTTAATGGTTTAACATGCATAAAACAGAAATAGAAGCCTAGACATCAGCACTAATTTGGGGAGTAAAATGCAATTAATGGTAGATTTTTCCTTTTCAAATTTATTAAATGCATGTTAGGATATTCCGACACATAGGAAATAGTTAAGTATAACTTGGTCTAGTGTAGAGTTAGGTAAAGTGTGTTTCTTTACTGTGTACTTTTGTAACTTACAATCTGACAGTTCATTCGCTCCTCGGTATTTCTGACACTTGATCTGTGGCTTAACACCCGATTGGTCCATAATCTCTATTTAAAGAGCATGGAGGGTCATTTGTAGGGTAAATGTTCATGAGAGAAGCTTACGTAAATTTTCTTTCTTTTATTAATAAATTGCCTGAAGTGGCCACATTGGTTCAAGTTGTGGACTGTTTCCCTCTTTGAGGGTTTTAACCACATCAACAATACTGGTGTATTGATCTGTGATATGTTTGTGAGCAGTGTCCTTTGGTGTACTGTCTGAGGAACTTACCCTGTAAATTCCTACATGGTATCAGAGCTAAGATCTGATAATGGCGAAGAATATGGTAACAACAAATTCATCAACTTTTGCACTGAGAATGGAATTCAAATGCAACATATTGTTCTATATACTCAACAACAAAATGGTGTAGCTGAAAGGAAGAATCGCACCTTAAAGGAAATGGCTAATTGTATGTTTCATTCTAAAGGACTAAGTCTTAACAAATTACATAATAAACCACACTCCTACTAAGGTTTTAAAGAATATCACTCCAGAAGAAGCATGGAGCTCAGTTAAACCAGATGTAAGTCACTTTCGTGTTTTTGGAAGTGAAGCATGGGCCCATATTCCAGATGAGAAACATAAATCTTTAGAACCTAAGAGTGAAAAATGTATTTTTGTTGGACATTCTGAAGATGTCAAAGGATACAGACTTATTCCACTTTAAGTCCAAAAAAATTATCATTAGAAGAGAAGTAAAGTTTGCTGAAAATATATCGGCCTACGAGCCTAGTTCAGCAGATGTGCCACCTCTCTCTATCCCTTCTACTTCTGATGATGACAGCGAGGATGACAATCCTCCCCCACCTTCTCAGGATCCTCCTTCAGCTCCTCAGCGTCCAAAATGGGTCTATGCTACTCGAGATGCAAGTGCTCTTGCCGGTGATCCTACAGATCAGCAACGTACACGTTCTCAGTTCGATAGAGCCTCTTCTTTACTAGCTCAAGCTTCAGCTAATTATGATCCTGACACCTTTGCAAAGGCTTTAGGCCATCTAGATTGGGATGCAGTTATGAATGAAGACTATCGTTCATTATTGGCAAGTGATACATGGGACCTTGTTCCCCTTCCAAAGGGACGAAAACTTGTTAGATGCAAATGGGTTTACAGAACCAAGTATGGACTAGATGGAAAAGTTGATAAACATAAAGCTTGTCTTGTTGCTAAGGGTTTTTCACAAGTTGAAGGCATTGACTATACTAAAACCTTCCCCCCTGTTGCCAAAATGAACTCTATCCGCCTTGTTCTTTCCCTTGCTGCCTCTTTCAGATGGATGTTAAATCTGCCTTCTTGCATGGGGACTTGCATGAAGAAATCTATATGGAACAACCTAATGGCTTTTTATACAAACAGACTCTAGCCTTGTATGTCGGCTTAAGAAATCCCTTTATGGTCTCAAGCAAGCCCCTCAAGCTTTCTTTTAGAAACTAGATTTTATAGGTGTCATTCTGACAATACTGTCTACACCAAGAAAGTGGGCAACTCTCTTACCATTCTTGTTCTTTATGTTGATGATCTTATCCTTACTGGTAGGGATCCCAACCTTATAAACCATGTGAAGTCCAGCCTTAAAAAGAAGTTTGAAATGACAGACTTAGGACACTTGCAGTATTTTCTTGATCTTCAAGTCTTGCAATCCAAGGAAGGTATTTCCCTTTCCCAGTCCAAGTATGCATGTGATCTTCTATGCCATTTTCACATGGAAGAGTGTAAGTCAGCCCCTTCTCCCTTTCAGTCTGGAGCCAAACTTTCAGTCACTTGTACTTCCCCTGAAGTTGATGCTACCTTATACCATCAACTTGTAGAAAAACTTTTGTATCTGACCCATACTCGTCCTGACCTTTCCTTTGTTGTTGGCCTTATTGCTCGATTTATGCATAACCCACATGAAAGTCATTGGAAAACAACTAAAAGAATACTTCGTTATGTTCGAGGTACAGTTCAGTTTGGGATTCATTACAGCGCAAAAGCATCTCCTTTATTGGTTGGTTTCACTGATTTTGATTGGACTGGTGACCCTGATGATCGAAAGTCTACTGCAAGTTATGTGTTCACTCTTGGTTCAGCACCTATTACATGGGCTTGCAAAAAACAAAGTGTCATTTCTCTTCCTTCAGCAGAAGCAGAGTATCGTGGTGCCATAGAAGCTAGTAAGGGAGCCATGTGGCTTCGTCAGATCCTGTCAGAGTTTAGCTTTTAGCAGCAATATCCGACTACACTTTGGTGTGATAATCAAAGTGCCATTCAACTATGCAAAGATCCAATCCAAAATCAACGCAACAAACACATTGAACTGCACATGCACTTCATCAGAAAGCTCATTCACAACCATGTTCTTGAAGTGCAATATTGTTCAATAGATGATCAAGTTGCAGACATCTTTACAAAGGCTCTCATAGAGGCGAAGTTTAATAAACTTCGATTTATGGTTGGAGTTCAGGAAGTTGTCACTGAGGGGGATAGGCTCTAATGCCTCCTTCCTTCTCCTATTGTGTCATATTTGTACATCCTTCAATCCTATCCCAAGTTGTTCTTAAGGGGGGATGTTAGGATATTCTCACACATAGGAAATAGTTAAGTATAACTTGGTCTAGTGTAGAGTTAGGTAAAGTACGTTTCTTTACTATGTACTTTTGTAACTTACAATCCGACAGTCACGATATGTAGTGATCCGACGGTTCATTCTCTCCTCGGTATTACCAACACTTGATCCATGGCTTAACACCCGATTGGTCCATGATTTCTATTTAAAGAACATGGAGGGTCATTTGTAGGGTAACCGTTCATGAGAGAAGCTTATGTAAATTTTCATTCTTTTATTAATAAATTCACTGAAGTGGCCGCATTGGCTCAGGTCGTGGACTGTTTCCCTCTTTGAGGGTTTTAACCACGTCAACAATATTGGTGTATTGATCTGTGATATGTTTGTGAGCGGTGTCCTTTGGTGTTTTGTCTGAGGAACTTACCCTGTAAATTCCTACAATGCAATTTTATCAATAGAAAAATGACATATAGATGCACAATTACCATAACATGCAAATTTTAACCAAACCCTAACCCAAAATACCAAGAAATTAGGAAAAGACAGAAATTTAAGATTATAACCACAACTAGACTAGTGGCTTCTCTCAATTTGGCAATGGAGTTAATTAGGGCAAGGTCTTGCTGATTTGACGTAACTTAAGGATGCATTTTTTAAGAGATTTAATATTTATACAAAGGAAGATAGTGCAGATTTGCTGCTGTATTTACAGCTATTATAAGTGATTTTCAAATCTGTTTTATGCATGATAAGATTTCCCTAAAGGGCTGAAACTTATTGGCACACCTCAGTGTCTTTTCTCGAGTTGCATAGTGGATTGGGATTGTTAAGGAGCTGAAATATTGCCCATTGTTTCTGCTGTTTTATTTATATTGTGTAACACCCTAAGGCTGAAAATTTGTAGGGTTACAATCTGGGAAATGTCTAGTTGAGGCAAAATTTCTGAATTGTCCACTTTAGAAATTTGTAAGGCCAAATAACATTTTCAAAGTTTAACATCCATAAAAGTAAACATATACAAAGTTGAAATTCCTACAGAACATCTAAGGTATAGAAAGTAAAAACACTTGCAAAACTGTGTATATACAAAGTAAAAATGCACTTCAAAAATTTGAATAAGAATTACAGCATACCTCCTCTTTAGGAAATACGCCTCTGATCTTAGCAACATACTCTTTTTGCACTTTTCCAGCCTCAATCTATAGTAAAGATATCATGCATGTGTTAACCACATATGACCAAAAAAATTCCGATCATATTCAATTCACAAGTACATTGTTCTAGTTCTTCCATGCTAGATCAAATCATATTGGACAGTACACATTGCGGATAACTTCAATTAGCTAAGTACCAACAAATAAAGTAATAGGCTGAAAGAATTTTCATAGTGAACCAAAACAAACTTGCAAGCTTATATATCAATCCTTGATATGGACTTATATCTACCTTAACATAGGTTGAGAAACATTTGTCTCAAGAAGCTTGATTCATATTGGTACATGAGAATGAAAAGGTTGTTTATAGTTCACAATATTGAAGTTTGACCACAAACTTACTATTGGAAATTGCAATAGAAACCTCATTGAATGCTCTTCCATACTTTCTAGAATTACTACTAATCTCCAACTTAACCACTAAAAAGATAAGCTACAATCCACAAGGGTACTAAATTATAGATACATGGACAAAGAATGACAATACATCTATAATAATGAAAAGAATATGAACGGTTAGCAGGTATAATAGGATAAGTCTCACTATAGTCACTATTGCTGTAAAATCTAGCAGATCCGATGAAAAGCCTCACTGAGTGACGGTCAGACCCTATGGCAACAAAGAGAAAGGTTGCCACCGCCACCTCAACAACCTTTCTCCTAATCTTTAGTGGGTTTAAAACCATAGGGGAGGCTCCCTAAATCACCTATAAAGATACCCTAATACTAGCGCTCAAGATGATGAGTTTAAAGGTCGAAAGTTGGATAGAATACTAGCAAGGCCCAACATGGCCTAAGTTTTCTATGTTATGGTTCAAGTACTCTAAGTCTAGACCACTAAATGGGCTGCTATAAGTTAGAGTTTTGTTGATATGCAATAATATGTCATTCAATGTCATGTGGTAACCTTAGAAAAGGCCTAAAAAATGATACTTATTAAATAAAAGATCAAGACTTTCTAATAGAGGCTAGGTTTACACTAGGGTAATTGATTTTATGGCTGTTAGGTATGCGTAAAAAGCAACAAAAAGGAGTGACGTCAGAACTTTTCAGGTATATTAGAACATGCCCTATGCTAGATTTTTCCTATAGACATTTATAGAGACAATTCCTAAATTATGAATCACCTGTTGACCACTGAAGTGTACCCAAAGATTTTTTGAAGACTCCATGCCCAAAGATGTATCAAAGGCTTCATTTACCATCAAAGATCATCATATCACCAGAGTTTTTCAACTCTACTTTTTCTTCTAATCTTCTTCGGTTGTACTCAAATTCCACAACCCCTGCGGGGATGATGTAAAGTGATGCTAGTATGATGAGTTAAGTCATGTAACAAACCTAGGTAACTTGGGACCTTGTCAGCAAATGAGTTTATTCTGAGAATTTTTTTTCACTTGATTAATTATTATATCCTTAAGGGGACTTAATAATTAATTGAATTTTTTCCTCCAAGCATAACCCGAAAGCCGAAGTACGGATTGAAGACGAGGCCTTGGGTGAGTCCTAGTGTCTAGAGTCATTGTATATTACCATACTAGATCACTCGTAAAATTTCGTGAAATTTGATTAGGTCTAGGGGTCATTTTTCTAATTTCTCGTAGGGCGAAAATTGGAATAAAATTTGAATGTAATATGTAATAAGTGATGTTTAGAAAAGTTGTATGGGGTATGTGTGCTCAAAATTACACCTCTCACCCTCAACTTTCTACTATGCACTCTTTGAAGGGTAAAAAATAAGTTCTAGACCCTCAAAACCCACATTTCCTAAGTTTAGTGGAAAATCTAGCAATAAATTAAATAGAGAAAAATAAATAGCTCCATGTGACAAAATGACATGGAAATGACTTGGAAATTATCTCAAGTCAAAGGAATGAGTCAAAGGACAAGTGGAGAATGATTTGGCACCTTGCATCATAGATACATGGCCCACTCAAGGAAATCGAATTTCTGGCATTAAATGAGGAAGTTGCTTACTTGGAAATTCGAATTTGTGGAGTTAATGCACATTTTGGAGGATTTGGGAGAAATATTTGGCAAAGATTTTTGTGGGAATTTGTCCCCATATTGGTTCCCACCCATCTACACTTGTCATTCCATCAAGAAACACGAGTTTGCTCAAGGAGGGACCATGCATTCCTCAAGGAGATCTACGTTGGGCACTTTGGAAGCATCGACACATGTGGCATTTCTTGGCTTGGTTGTTGGGAGTTAACTCCCTCTAATTTCACACTTGGCATTTCTCATCTCTCCAAATGGATAATTCGATTTTGCTTGAAGATATCTTGATGTCCACCTATCGAATTCGATTTGGTGAAGGCTCTACACTTGGCATCTCTCATCCACACTTGGAATCTGATTTCATCCTTGGGGTCTTCTCCATGGCCATTTGTCACTTGGTTTCTACATTGGGATTTGCTCCCATTTCTCTATATAATAGAGCTTTGTGCTCTCATTTTGTATCCACTATTACAAGCTATTGTGTGTGGGAAAGCTCTGCTCTTATGTACACTTGTTCTCAATTGCAATAAAAGACTTTGGGGTTCATTCATGAGTGTTGTTCCATTGGAGTATGATGATTGGCTCACTACTGGTATAATTTATTTTGTTCATGCTTTGATTTATTTTATTTCCATATGCTCTTGTAGATTTGTTAATGTAAAGCTATCTTGCATTGGCAATTGATTTAGGAGTATGATCTAGGTGTGGAAATTTGTAGTTAATTTCCAATAAATTTCTAGAGTTTTCTTATCACTGCTTATTTGCTAAATCTATATGGGACTAATGTTTGATTGAAGTTTTGTAGAGGAAAATCTTGTTGGGATTCAAATATCAAGCGTGAGGGGAAGTTTTTGGAGAGACCAACCCACTCTTGACCTATTCTCCAAGGAGCTCTCATTGGTACTTTGAATTTCCATAGTTTTATCTTATAAAGTGGTTTCTTGCAATGATTTTTTTGGACATAGCTTGTATACAAGCATATACTTCATAATTTAAATCTCTTTAAAAAATTGTTCTTTCAATGATATATTTAGCTATTTAAGAGCATTTCCCAAACTAAGCAAGTGATGGAGTTCACTCCCATCACTTGATTTGGTTTTGTATATTATTTTGTATCATCTTACATGCTCTTTTATACTATTTTTTGTCTTAGTTTTGCAGCCATAGTTGAAGTTTTGACACAAGTGCCTTGGAGAATGACTATTGAACTCTAACCAGTTTTCTTGTAGGATCTCTCAAGCATCCAAGATTTATTTCAAGGAAGCCATGCACACTAGGAGTTACAAAAATAAGGATAGGTCGTGGGCCTTTGTAGAGATTGTAATTTTCATATTTTAGCAAGTCTTCATTAGCCCTTGAGATTGTTATTATTGGAAGGACATTATAGCTATTTCTAGCTCCAAATCTTGAACTATTTCCCTTCATCTTTTGGGCAGCCCTCTAAAAGGCTTTAACTCCATTGTAATATCATAAATAAAAGATCTTTTTTTCTTGTGGAAGCTTGGGTTTTCCCAAGGCATCCTTTCTCCTCTTTTAGAAGGAGGATTTTGCATGAGTGGATTAATTTTGCATTCTTTTTTATTTTCCTTTTTAGCTCATTTTACATGCTTTAAAATTAACACAACCTCACCATCACATTTCAATTTCTAAGTTAAATTTTGCTACAAGTTTCACTTGAAGCTTTGTATTTCATTATTGCTCTGAAGCAATGTTGCACGAAGCGCCCCCCCTGGTTCCAAGCCCGGAAGCGCGTCCCGTGTGGAAGCACCTAGGAAGCTTCACCGGAAGCGCGCTTCCGATTTTTTTTGCCGCTTCCTGGACTTTTCGAAAGCATGGCTCAAAAGCGCGCTTCGTACGGCACTTCGGGCGTCGGAAGCGTGGCGCTTCGGAGAAGGAAGCGTATGCTTCCCGTACGCTTCCGGAAAAGCGTTTAGAAAATCGTTTTTGTTCAATTTTTTTTTTATTTAAGATGAGTTTGCTTGTTGGGAGTGGGTCCACCTTGGGTTAGGGTGACGAATGAAGGCAAAAAAAAATATAAATATAGCAGATGCTCCTTCATGGTAATGTTAAATTAAGTAAAAGTGACATTCTCCTTTATTTTTCATTTTTATCCTTTTACTTAAATTTTTAACATTACCATGAAATGACTCAGGATGTTTGAGAGTGGTTCCAGCCTCATTGGACTTCATATGGAGAAAATAGAATTTCATATCCTATTCAAAATTTAGTAGACTTAACAGTTTTCAGGAATTCATGATCAATGGGATTGTGGCATTTCATTATATTATATCAAGTATGAAGCTATGCAATTAGCATTTAATCAAGAGCACCAAGCCCTATATGTACCCTAGTGTTGGTGGTATTAATTGTTGAACTCCTTTGTCATGCGGCACACCCTTAGCAAAAAATTACCTTTCAATCAAGTCAAAATCATCGATCAAGCATGTTAAGCTTTTTCTACCATATTTTAAGTCTTGAATTAGGTTGTTTGATCAAAATTGGGCAATGTTGACTAATTTCCCTAGACAATCGAGGTAGAGGCAAAGGATAGACAACAGGAGAAGAATCTAGATTCTAGATGGTTGATGCATCTAAATGGTTGATGCTCAAATAATTAATCATTAATGTACAATGGATGTTATATCTATCTTGATTTATGCAAAAATATGCATGTTTTCATGTCTTCTACAACTAATTTGGTATTTGGGATGTTTGTTTTGAGTATAAATGCAAAAAAATATAAATATATATATATAGCAGACGCTTCGCTTCCTAGATTTTTGGAAAATGACGCTTCTGCATCCTTGCTTCCAAAAAACGTCCCCACTTCGTCTCTGCTTCGTGCAACATTGCTCTAAAGTACAAGTTGATATTTTGTTTTAGAGCAACTCATTTCTTACATGCAAGTATTTGGAGTTATGTGGTGAGTTTAATTTAGTTGCTCATCAATTTGCTTTCTTTGGGAAACAATTGCCTCACTATAGGTTCATTTGTTATTTTGCTCACTTACTTTCCAAGCATACTTTACATGCAAACATTGTATTCTTGGCTCCATATCATTTAAATCTTGCTTAAGTTTATTGTTTATTGGCATATCGTTCACTTCGAGCAATTTACAATTTCATTTGCTTATGAAGCTTATGTTTGTCTTGAACAATTTTGAAGTTATATCATTGTGAGCATCTCCCATTTACTTGAGACAGCTCCTCTTTTGCAAAGCAAACTCACCTGCATCACTTTAATTCATTTTCAAGCTAATTTCCTTTTCCAATTGAAGTTACATTTGCAAATTACTTTGAGCACTATCTCATTTCCATTATATTGAAGCATTGTAAATCTCTCTTGGAGAAACCTACTTGCATAGAATTTAGGCATTTTAGCATAGTTTAACTCAATTAACCTCCAAGCATAAGCTTAGTTGATAGATATCATAGGGAAAAGACTTCCTTAGAAAATTCTTCCAAATGGTACAAAGTAAGGTAAAGAATGTGTGAACCCGCAATTATGAAGGTGGTTTGTCCCCTTATAGGAACAAAGACACATGTTGGCTTGTAAGACTGAGGGAAAGGTATCGTTAACGACACCATCGTGTCTTCAACCCATCTTTCTTATAGTCACCCCAATTTTTACCCTTTGGCAACAGTTTACGAGGAAGATCTCTCACCTAGTCTAGGCATTTAGCTTAAAATTAACCAAGATAATTGCATCTAACCCTAGTTAAGTGCATCTCATATTAATTCATTTTACTTTTCAAGCTATTTTACTTGCAATTTATTTATATTCTTGTGATGATGAAAATGTCTTGAATTGATTGTTTTGTAATATCTCATTAGGCAAGTACCATATCTTTCATTTTGCAAGTGAAGTTTTAGCTTGTTTCATTTGCAAGTCATTCTATATTGCTTCTTTACATGTTTTAGAATTGTGAATGGTTATATTTTTTTGAAAGCATTTATTTGAAAACAAATTTTAAATCTTACAAGTGATATCATCTTTTTCTAACATCTATTTGACTGACAGGGTTACTTGTGTTTCACTTTGAAACATTTCATTTCAAGAGCAAGCATTACTTATTTTGAAGCAATATTGAAGTCACTGGTTTTATATGCTCATCTTTTATTTATGTGTTGACGGTTTTTGAAGTACATTTCATTTCATATTGCTCATTATATTTGCTCATACTCAGGTAATCCAAATTGACCTTGACATCTCCTAGAAACCTCACATCACCTTTTAACTTAGCTTTTCATTTAGGGCCCACCCCCCTTAGCTTACCTAGGTGAGAGCTTAAACAGAGAGAGTTGGGAATACGTGACAGCCCCATCTCTTAATTTTGCCACCAACCACACCTTGTGGGGTTAAGGGCTTTTTTCACTAACTTAGGTGTGTGTGGAAGGCAGCAACAACACCACCCACATGCATTCAAATTTCAAATTACACTTTATACATAAATCTGCCCTAGAAACCCTAGAGGTTGCCCTCGCCCTATAGTACAAAGAAAAAAAGATGAATGTTATTAGGTTTTATAGATGATCAACGCACTCTAAATCAGTGCCTTATCCTACTAGAGTTTAATGGAGTCTTTAGGGAAAATTTTCAAGGGAAAGATGACGATGGAATAACGGGAGATGCCTAGGGCATCCACTTTTAAAACCCTAGCTATTGCTCTTCTATGGGTAGAAATTAAATATAGGGTTTGCATATTAAGAGTTTCCCTATAGACCTTAGAGGGGGCAATTTTACATGCAATATTGAAGAAAAATTTCAGCAATAATTAATCAATGAATGAATTGAATTAATTTACAATGAGCAGTAAAGCTCAATAAATAATACAACTATATTTACAGAAATAGCAAGTTTCTACTAAGAATATAGAAACAGCAAGTTTCTAACAAGAAACTGCTAATTACAATCATAGATGAGCATTAAACACTAAAATAGCATTATTCTAATACCCTCCCTTAATGCTCAATCGATTTACAACACCTATAGACCCTCTCAATTTCACAAACTGATCAGGACCAAGAGGCTTGGTGAAGATGTCTGCTAGCTGCTCCATTGTGGAAACATACAGCAACTAAATGGATCTGTCTTCAACAAGCTGTCGAATGTAGTTGTTGACCACTACGTGTCAACTACCCTCAACAGTACACCCACTTTTCTTCGCAAAAGGGATAGCGCTTGATTGACGTGTCTGTGCCATTCGACAGTCATCGTCGTCTTGATCATGTTATGTTGTAAACCCAGTCTGCATGTGTAAATTGTAAATAATCTTAGCAGAGTTGAGTCATGTATGTAAATTGCCTAAGTGGACCTAATTTTCTAGTGATAATCTACGTTCCGGAAGGTTTTTTGTCTCACCGATCCATGATCGGCAGAGTTTTCCTTCAGCCTAACCCCAAAGTCGGAATTAGAATCTCAGGAGAATCCTAGTGTGTTGATCTGCTAGATTATATTTGGTCGTAGAACTGGGTGGTCTATGAGGGTCTATGTCAAATGGGTTTTCCCCTTTGAGATGTAAAATTGTAAAAGTCGTGATGTAAAAGTGTCTTGAGGGTTAGGAAATGTTTTAATCCCCTCATAGGTCCTAAGTCCTAAGTCCTAGGTTCTAGGTGATTTTTCCAAAGGCTAAGTTCAAAGATCCATTTAAAAATAAAAATTTAAAAATAATAATAAAAATAAAATTTAAAAAATAATAAATAATAATAAATTTTTGAGTAAATAAATGCAAAATTTCAATTTTTTAATATTAAAATGCATTTAAAAATTTGATGGATGAGATTAAAAGATATCTTGATCCTCATCAACGGTCGAGATCATTTCGACATGGATCACTCGAACTAGCCGTTGGGAATTTTTCCTTTAAATAGGATGCTAGGGGTCATTTGAGATGAGATCTGAGAGTCTGGTGCTAAAGAAAGCTCTCTTGTAGTCAGTTTTTGTGCAATAAAGAAAGACTTTGGGGTTGAAAATCTTGTTGGTGTTACTCTTCTAGAAATGTTGTAAGATTGTTTTATTTTTCTGCATAATCTTATTTTCAATCATTGATAATAGCTTGATGAAGATTGATTTAGGCACAGGTATCTTGTCTGATCTCTGGGGTTTGAACGATAGTTTAGATTCTGAAATATAATGGCAGGTATCTCCATTTGATTTGGATTTCATTATTGTTTTCTCCCTCTATGTTAATGATTGATTTTAAGCTGTGCAGGAAATCTTAAGTTTTGAGTTCACTGGGCGTTAGGGGAAGTTCTCGGTTGAACTAGCCAACTCTCGGATTGTGTTTTCTGAAAGAGCCCAGCTAGTTTTTTAATCCTGGGCTTATCATCTGAATTTTTTTTAATGAATGCATGAAGGGTTTTCTGAAGTATCTCACATTAAAATTTAAATTCTGAAAATATTTATGTGGCATAACGAGAAATCTGGCTATTTTAGAGTCTGCAGTTTGTGAATATTGTAATTATTTAGTTAGGGTTTTCAGTTTCGATTCTTGCACATATTATCTTTGGGTGTTCTGTTTTGCCATTACAGGTTCCAGGTTACAGGTTCGAGGAAAATATTTTGTTTGAAGCCAGATCTAGGCCCTGGAGGGTAAGATCTGGCCTCAGGATCAGTTCTTGCAGGTTTTTTGCTGAAGAAATTCGAGATTCTCCAATCTATCTGTTTGCTGGGGTTTCATTTAAAATTGTTTTCCAAAAATATCAACCACTAATCTTGCATTCCAAGGGTTTTAAAATCATTTATTTTCAGATCTAATTTTTTTTATGAGGGTTTCAAGAAATCTGAAGGAGAGCGAGTTAAAAATTTTGTTAAGATTTCTAGAAAATATTTAGAGCTCCTCTCACTCTACTGCAAATCAAATCCCTGTCTCCTCATAGCTCCATTTCCACATTTCTCTTCAGCATTACTTCCTGCAGATTCCTTCCACGCTGCTCCAGCACCTGCCAAAAAAAAAAAAAATTAAAAAATTAAAAAATATTTTGAAAAATGCTTAATAAAAAAAAATTGAAAATTCATTTTTTGTGGTCCATTTTTCTATAGCTAAACACACTTAAAATGTTTATTTACAAGTTGGATATATGAAAGTGGTAGCTGGTCAGCATTTAAATTTTATGATCATTTAAAGAATTTAATTTTTCTTGAAGTTTAATTGCTAGATTATTTAAAGGCGTTGTGCATTTGTTGAAAATCTTACATCGCTTGGGTTATTTGATGATAAATGATTGTTCTACATGGTTTATATTTCTGCAATATTCAATAAATAATCATTTAATCATTAGCTCCTTAAGCCACTGGTCTATTAACTTAATAAAATCAATGAAGTGCTTGTTTCCCCTTGTGTCTCCCAACCCAACTGGTCCACAGTTGGTCATCCATTGTCCCATAGGGTCTACTCCCCTTAGCTGCGGGAGACAGGCTTAAACGGAGAGATCAAGGATCAGGGTGACAGCCCCCGGTCTGAGCGTTGTCGTGACAATCTATGCGACAACATTTTTTGGCACCGTTGCCGGGGATAGAGTTTTTTCTGTCCTTGGTTTATTCAACATTCATCTTCTCATTTCTCATCATTCTTTCATCTTTCTCATCTCTCATTTGAGCTGGAAGATTCAACATTTTTTGGCATCATTTGGACCATATCTTTCATCATATCATCGACTACTCTTTAGTTCGTTTCTTATTTGGGTGGCGACTCCATTTCTTTTCATTTATTTTTCCCAGACAAGAAGCCTCTCTCATATCAGCGTGTTGGTTGCTTTTTGGATCCTAGAATTTGACTCGATGTTCAAGTGGAGACTCCACTTCTTTCATCTCTTGATTTTCTTGAGCAAAGACCTCTTTCTATCATCCATTTGGTCCCTCGTTGTTCATCATGGATTATTCGTTTAAACCATGTCATTTCACTGATGGTCTCCATGATATTCTGGAAGTGGCCATTTCTAAATTACATTTGTTCTCAAGTGGTGATTCAATCGCTGTTGAAAGGCATCTAGGCTTGTTTACTCGTATAATGATCATATATTGTAGACCCCCTCAGTATAATCATGAAGATGTCAAAATGCGTCTTTTTGTCTTTTCTTTAGAGGGTGAAGCTTTGAATTGGTTTAATAATTGCCTTGAATATTCTTTCACTTCTTTACAAGACATTGTCAATGCTTTTAAAGATAGATATGGTTATCCAGATAACTCGCCTTGTGCCCCTAAAATTGTGCAACAGAATGAAAGTAATCTTATAAAAGGTCCAGCTGTCGGTGAAAGATTCCAAGACAATTCTTCCCAAAATGTGCAATCCACCTGTACCATTGCAGATCAAATTCATGATAGTGGAGAAGCAGGGGAAAATGACAATGAAAAGGAAGATCAAAAGCAAATTATACAAGAACTAATATTGCTGGTAAAAAATATGGAGATCAATCAAACTAATTATGCCAATGATGTGAGAACTTTATGCACCCACCGGAAAATTGTAATAGGGAGATGGAGATCATGCAAAATCAACATACTAAGGAAATTGAGGCCATGAAGATTAATCATGACACAGAAATTAGTTTTATGCAAAGCAAGTTGTCAGGCTTAGAGGAAAATATGACGACCATGAAAGCTAATCATGATAGAGAAATTAATTCTATGCAAAACAAGTTGTTAACTATGGATGAAGAAATGACTATCATGACGTTCGATCATAATAATTAGTTAGCTACCATGCAAGAAAATCATAAGCAAGAGATAAACTCTATGCAGCATTGCTTGATGACCATAAAGGAAAAAGACGATAAAGTAATAAAAGATATGAAAGCTAATCACATGTGTTTTTAGAAAAAAGTTACTGACCATGGAAGAAGACCATACCAGGGAAATCAGTGATATAAAGGTTGAATACTCTAGTCAGATAGATGCCATCAAAATACAGGTTCAAAAATTTCAACAATGGTCATAAGATGAAAGAAACCAGAGAACGTCAATAGCTCAGGAGCCTCCTTATCTGTTACAGCAAGCTCCATCATATTATCAGGGCCTTTGTTCCATTGAAAAGTGGATAATTGAAGGTGACATGGTTAATCCACCAGCCATTGAAGATCAAGTTATAACTCATGGCACCTGTGAGATTGATCCATCATCCTTTACAAGGCAGATGCAAAACGAAGAAAGACATGTCACGCATATCTTACATACTTCATCTGAGAGCTTTGACGCAGAAAGTTCCACGTCATCAGTGATACAGCCTGCCAGGAAGAAAAAGCGCAAAAGAAAGAGAACGAGAAGAAGATTTGATGCATCAGACGACTGCGAGCATCTTGATTTTCGGATAGGAAAGAGTCCTACCATATGTAGATTGGACATGGCACATCCGACAAGCAGCTGACAGATTTGCCTGAAAGCAAGCAAATGCTCAGTATACACTACCTTGAACACATTTGATGCCATAGGGCATCCTTTGTATTGTATCTCTAACTCTACTCCTTGTTATTTCAGCATTTTATTTCTGTTTTAGGATTAGATTTACTTTTCTTGTTAATAAATGAAGAGCTTCTATCTTTCATGTGCTTAAATGTTATATGATGAGTTTTGAATGGACGCTACTTATTTTTGTTGTGTGTTGCGTGGATGCAGATTCTGGATTCTCACATTCCTGCAGTGCAGCAACGTGTCTCCAAGTAGAGCCAGATGTTGACCACTACGTGTCAACTTCCCATAGCAATACACCCCCTTTTTTTTTGCAAAAGGGATAGCGCTTAATCGACATGTCCGTGCCATTCGACAATCATCGTCGACTTGATCATATTATGTTGTAAACCCAGTCTGCATGTGTGAATTGTAATAAATCTTAGCAGAGTTGAGTCATGTATGTAAATTGCCTAGGTGGACCTAATTTTCTAGTGATAATCTACATTCCAGAAGGTTTTTTGTCTCATCGATCCATGATCGGCAGAGTTTTCCTTCAACCTGACCCCAAAGCCAGAATGAATTTTGTCGTTAGAATCTTAGGAGAATCCTAGTGCGTTGATTGCTAGATTATAGTTGTGTCGCAGAACTGGGTGGTCTATGAGGGTCTATGTCAAATGGGTTTTCCCCCTTCGGATGTAAAATTTTAAAGTCATGATGTAAAGTGTCTTGAGGGTTAGGAAATGTTTTAATCCCCTCATAAGTCCTAAGTCCTAGGTCCTAGGTGATTTTCCAAAGGCTAAGTTCGAAGATCCAAAAATAAAATTAAAAAAATTAAGAAAATTAAAAATTCAAATAATAGATAATAATAATAAAATAATAATTAAAAATTAAAAATTAAAATTAAAATTAACTTAAAAATGAAGATTAAAATAAAAATTAAAAAATAAAACATAATAGATAAATTTTAATAAAAAATTTATTAAAATTTAAATAAAAAAATAATTAAAAATAAAAATAAATATAAAAACTTAAAAAATTAATAAAATAATAATAAGTCAAATTTTTGAGTAAATAAATGCAGAATTTCAAATTTTTTAATATTAAAATGCATTTAAAAATTCGACGGATGAGATTAAAAGATATCTTGATCCTCATCGATAGTCGAGATCATTTCGACATGGATCACTCGAACTAGCCGTCGGGAATTTTTCCTTTAAATAGGGTGCTAGGGGTCATTTGAGATCAGATTAGATCAAAGAGTCTGGTGCTAAAGAAAGCTCTCTTGTAGTCAGTTTTTGTGCAATAAAGAAATACTTTGGGGTTGAAAATCTTGTTGGTGTTACTCTTCTGGAAATGCTGTAAGATTGTTTTATTTTTCTGCATAATCTTATTTTCAGTCATTGATAATAGCTTGATGAAGATTGATTCAGGCACATGTATCTTGTTTGATCTCTGGGGTTTGAACGATAGTTTAGATTCTGAAATATAATGGCAGGTATCTCCATTTGATCTGGATTTCATTATTGTTTTCTCTCTCTATGTTAACGATTGATTTTAAGCTGTACATGAAATCTTAAGTTTTGAGTTTACTGGGCGTTAGAGGAAGTTCTCGGCTGAACCAGCGAACTCCCGGATTGTGTTTTCTGAAAGAGCCCAGCTAGTTTTTTAATCCCGGGCTTATCCTCTGAATTTTTTTTAATGAATGCATGAAGGGTTTTCTGAAGTATCTCACATTAAAATTTAAATTCTGAAAATATTTGTGGCATAACGAGAAATCTGGCTATTTTAGAGTCTGCAGTTTGTGAATATTGTAATTATTTAGTTAGGGTTTTCAGTTTCGATTCTTGCACATTATCTTTGGGTGTTCTGTTTTTCCATTACAGATTGTAGGTTACAGGTCCGAGGAGAAATTTTTGTTTGAAGCTAGATCTAGGCCCTGGAGGGTAAGATCTGGCCTCAGGATCAGTTCTTGCAGGTTTTTTGCTGAAGAAATTCGAGATTCTCCAATCTATCTGTTTGCTGGGGTTTTATTTAAAATTGCTTTCCAAAAATATCAACCAACAATATTGCATTCCAAGGGTTTTAAAATCATTCATTTTCAGATCTAATTTTTTTTATGAGGGTTTCAAGAAATCTGAAGGAGAGTGAGTTAAAAATTTTGTCAAGATTTCTGGAAAATATTTAGAGCTCCTCTCACTCTACTGCAAATCAAATCCCTGTCTCCTCATAGCTCCATTTCCGCATTTCTCTTCAACATTACTTCCTACAGATTCCTTCCACGCTGCTCCAGCCCCTGCAAAAAAAAAAAAAGAATTAATATTTAAAAATTAAAATTAAAAAATATTTAAAAAATGCTTAATAAAAAAAAAATGAAAATTCATTTTTTGTGGTCCATTTTTCTATAGCTAAACGCGCTTAAAATGTTTATTTACAAGTTGGCTATATGAAAGTGGTAGCTGGTCAGTATTTAAATTTTATGATCATTTAAAGCGTTTAATTTTTCTTGAAGTTTAATTGCTGGATCATTTAAAGGCGTTGTGCATTTGTTGAAAATCTTACATCGCTTGGGTTATTTGATGATAAATGATTGTTCTACATGGTTTATATTTCTGCAATATTCAATAAATAATCATTTAATCATTAACTCCTTAAGGCATTGGTCTATTAACTTAATAAAATCAATTAAGTGCTTGTTTCCCCTCGTGTCTCCCAACCCAACCCAATTGTTCCACAGTTGGTCATCCATTGTCCCATAGGGTCTACCCCCCTTAGCCGCGGGAGACAGGCTTAAACGGAGAGATCGAGGATCAGGGTGACAACCCCCGGTTTGAGCGTTGTCGTGACAATCTGTGTGACAACACAACCAATAAGAGCTCCTGCGAATTCTGAATGAATCCACCAAGGCGAAATGGGTTCTCGCTCAATTTCTCTAAATCACCAGAAGGATTTCATCCTGGGGCTACTAATGGAGTAGAGAAATAGGTTCTCAACCTCTCATACAAGAAACAATATCAACTCCAAGATGTCGTCCAATGGTCTCCTCCTCTTTTATAGATTCGATGGACTCCTCTAGAACCTTCTATTTTATTATTATTTTAATCATGGAGCGCTTTTCCCTCTTTTATTTCAAATAAAATATTCTTTTCAATGCGGGAAAGGGGTAAATTGGCCACCACGTCTCCTCAGGTCACTGAAACTCATATCTAACCATCCCATCTTGTAGATCTTCTTATTCTAGTTCCAATGAGCTATTACACTGAGGTGTTCCATCAATTAATCTCCCTGGAATGCCACTTCGAGCATAATTAATTAAGTTATGCCCAATAATAACGTTGATTTTTGAAAGTTGTCAGAATGCGATGGTACGAAAGGCAAATTGTGCGGATGATGGAAAATGCCAAGCGCATGCCATCAAATCCCATAAAAACTCCTCAAAACTCCATCGGGACCCCTGATAACATAAACCTACTCCACTGACCTGGCCATCCCCTGCCCTAGAAATCCACCCTAGTTGTACTATGAAGAAGAATAAAAATGGGGACATAACACATGAACTAACTAAGGATATTGACAACAAAGCAAATGTCTGGCCTGGTGTCGCTCAAATACATGAGTGACCCAATTAGCTATTTGTACAAGGTGGGATCGACTTCCCTGTCCCTTGAGGCATCTATCTTTTTCCAGTTGGTAATCATTGGTGTCATGGCTCTGCAATCCTGCATTATGAATCTCTTCAAAATTTCTGTAGAATATCTCCCTTGCCCAACGAAGATTACCCCATTCTTCTTCCATACTTCCAAACCCAAAAAATAGTGCATCAGCCCCATATTCTTCATGTCAAATTCTGCTGCAAGGTTCCTTTTGCAGTCCTCTATGAGCCTTCATGATCCTGTCAAAAGCAAATCATCTACATATAAAACTAGAATGAGAGGCTCATTCTCCACCATCAGATAGTAGAGATTGGGATATGCGTCACTCTTGATGAATCCCAACTGCTGCAAGTCATTGTCAATCTGACCGTACCACGACCTGGGTGCTTGCTTGGGCCCATATAGAGCTTTCTTCAATCTGCATACATGAGTGTGTTTCTCATGAGTTTCGAAGCCTTCAGGCTACTCTATGTACACCTCTTCTTCTATCACCCCGTTCAAGAATGTTGTCTTGACGTCCATTTGATGAATGTCCCATCTTGTCTGCGCTGTTAGGGATATGATGGATCTATTCCTTCTTTTTGTGCATACCCCTTTGCCACAAATCTAGTCTTATACTTCTCTACACTTCCATATGCAGCGTACTTGATCTTGTAGATCCATCTGGAACCTACAAATGATCTATCCTTTGGTCTAGGAACCACCTCCAAAACAACATTTGTCATGATAGAGCTGTATTCTTCTACCATGGCATTCATCCACACCTGATGTTGTGCGGCTTCTTGAAAATTGAAGGGTTCTGCAACTTGAGCCACCAAGGCCTAGTATCTGTTAGGTTGCCTGCGCTGCCTCTTGTCAGTTTTAGGAGCTCTGACAAACTCTTATGCGTCCTTCAAGGTCTGACGCACTTCCCTACTGGTCCTACCATTGGTGGTGGGAGGTTCTTTATTCCTCTACCTGTACCTGCAGCTCTGTCTACTGAGGACTTCCTAGATCTCTTGCCCCTGAGGAGATGCAAGTACTAGTCACTATACTTGAATCATGTGACTGTCCCCCTGCTTGTTCTACCTGCGGTCCCTCTTACTGTTGGACAAAAGGAACATCTGATGACGTATCCCCTGCAGGCATCTCTAGAGATTTTTTGAAAGCTCTATCTTCCATGAACTTTACATCTCGCCTTACTACAATCTTCCTGCTGCCAGGAACGTAGATTCTATATGCCTTTGAGGTCTTGCTATATCCCACGAGATACCCCTCTTTTGGAGTCTAATCCAACTTACTACACTTCTCATCCGGAATGCGAAAATAGGCCCAATTCTTGAGTATCCTCAAGTGACTTACCTTAGGTTTCTTCTCGGTGAAGATTTCCTCTGGGTTTTCTTCCCCAATGCTCTATGAGGTGTCCTGTTTTGAATGTACACTGTTGTGTTGCATGCTTCTGCCCATAGGCATCCAGGTAAATCCTGATCATAGTACATACAACATGGTCTTTGTTGCCCCAACAATAGTTTTGTTCTTCTGCTTCACTACTCCATTTTGTTGCGGATTGTAGGGAGTTGTCCACTCCCTTTTGATACCCTCCTTTGAACAGAAATCTGTGAAGTCTTTATCCGTGTATTCTCCACCATTATTTGAATGCATTACCTTGATCTTTTTCCTTTTCATGTTTTCTACGAGAGCCTTGAACTTTTGAAACCAATCAAAGACCTCATCCTTGGTCTTTAAGAAGTAGATCTAGTTTTTTCTGGAATGGTCACCAATGAAGGTGACGAAATACTCGTCGTTGCTAAGAGCTCTGGTGGACATAGGTCTGCATATTTCTGAGTGTATCAATCCCAACACGCCTTTGGCTCTGTTGTCACTTCTGGGAAATGCTACTTTTGCATACTTTCCAAGTACACATCCTCGGCTTAGATCATTGTGCTCGGTGCTGAGAGCTAGAACTCCTGTTACAGTCTCTTTGAGCATCTTGAGTGCTCCATGGTGAAAGTGTCCCATCCTCTTGTGCCATAGTTCATTCAGCTCCTTCCTACTGTTGTTATCATTGCTTATCAATGCCATTGGATAATTGATCTGCAATCTATATAGCCTGTTGCTTCGAGCTCCAATCTGTCTCACCATCTTCCAGGTAGGATGCTTGACATATACTTTCTTTCCCCCAAAGTATAGATCGTATCCCTTGTCCTGCAACTAGGACACTGAAATTAGGTTCATACCCAATCCTGGCACATTCAGTATATTTGTGGCACTAATACTGGTTCCTTCTTTTGTTTGAAAATCTATGGTGGCTCTCCCTACTGGAGTACACTTAGTTCTGTTTCCCATAGTGATTTGGAAGTCCATTTGCTGCTCTTGATAGCTAGAGAAATATTCCCTTACTCCAATCATGTGAGTTGAAGCTCCGCTATCAATATACCAAACACCAGCTGAAGTTGATCGTGATAGATAGGCAAACTTGTCTTCCAATCTGGAAGATAATTCTGAGGCTTCTTGATTATCCATAATTTTCAGTGGTATTTCCTTCCCAACACTAAATTTTTTGCTATGCATGGAAACTGTTGTGTTGCTCTCTCTGCCTCTGACAAATCTTGATCCCAAACTTTTATTCTTTGTCGAGTCACTCAGAGAATAAATTTTCCATGAAAAATGTGTTCACCTAGCAAATGGACTGCGCAACCTCTCTGGGGTTTTGAACTTCTGCCTAAGAAGTGTTTTTCGAAGTCCTTCTTCCGTCTGCAAACGAGCTCTTCTTGCTTTACTAGTGCTCTGATACCATGTGAAAATTTGGTGATCCTGAATCCTACTGAAGTAATTGATCATATTTCTTCTATTTTTTAAATTACTTAAACAAATTATTTGCAGTTTTCTATGACAAATATCAAAATACATACACTGCAGCCCTCACAATAAAAATTATGCAAAAAGTAAATACAAGGAAAATACAAGCACATATATAACCATAGTGACAATTATTTTTGGACAATTGTCCCCAGAAAAACCCAATGTGGTAAAACCGGTGCAACAGATGAGGGTTTCTTTTATTAATCTTTACCAATAATTTTTGTACAAGACAAAATAGAGGAAAAGTCACTGAGAGAAATTTACTGGTGAATTTCTCACACTCCACAACGTTTCTTTGGCCCCGAAGAGGACCTCCTTCCCCTTTCGTTGACCTTCCTGCATCACCCTTTGCACAATGAGCGTCAACCCTTTTGCACTATTGATCTGCGTCTCTCCTCTGTGTTTCCCCCTCCAGATATTTCTTGCACTCAGAATATGCTGATGCCCTCTCTCTCCCACCTGCAAGTCACTCTGTGGTTCAATTTTCTCTTGTCGAACTTCCACCACTGAAAAAATCGACCTGCTTGAGCAACTAAGTATCTGCTCTGGTGTATTCTATGAAAATTCCACAACAGGAATCACTACTGCAACAAACCAATGTTACTTCTCCTACTTGTTAATCCATACAAGTTATTTACTATGTGCTACGACAAATGTCGAAGTAAATACTACTGCAACCTTCACTTAATTAAATTATAAGCAAAAACAAGATACTGAGCAAGAAAGAAAATACAACACAATAGACAACGTTATTTTTGGACAAATGTCCCCGAAAAACCCAATGTGGGAAAATCGACGCAATCACTCTGAGAGTTTTTCATTATTAAGAAGTAGCAAATTCTGAATACATCTATGAATACTTCATAGGGTTATTCAGTTACAGAGAGAAATACTGGTAGAAAGATTTGTGAGATTACCTCACACAATCACGTAGAAAATCTTGGTTGATCAGGATACTGAATGAATGGCCTCTGGCAGGGCCTACACCGCTCTGCGCAGTCCTCATGAAGGCTCTGTGTCAACCTCTCTAGTCTTTTCGTCACTTAGTCTGCTGATCGATTTGTTGCCCGGAGTCTCTGCTCTCAGCTTCCCGGTCTCACATCCTGGCTCTTGGCTTCTGAAGCTGACTCTTCTTAGCAAAATCTTGGGCTCTCTCTCACCCTCTGTGCTGCTTTCGCATGGCCCTTTGTGGCCTTGCATCAGTATCTGTGTCTGGGCTACTGTAAATACTCACTGCCTCTCTCTGTTGATGATTATCTGGCTGAGAAACTCTCTCTCTCCGGATGCTATCCCTGCCCCTCAACTGCAAGAAATCTCCTCAATTGAATTTTCTCCTGATAACTTCTCACTTCAGAAATTCGATCTCTTGATCTCTCTTGGTATGTTTTCCAAATGACCCTCAAGCTTTCTTATACAATCTTCTCGTTGACATTCAACGACCTAGATTAACTCCTAATCAAAGGCTTTGATAATTTTGGTTTGATCTCCGTCTTCTTCTAGAAGTTACATCCATAATTAGATTAATACCCATTAATATTTTTAATTTCCTAAGTTAAGACTTAGGGTCCCATTAAAAATATTAATTATTTTAATAAAATTGTGTCTGGGTGGAATTTCCCAAAACGCTTTGTGGGTTCTTTGGAATACATGTGCCCAAGTCTCCCTACAAAATTTGAGGCCTAGAGCACATCCGATGCTACCCTAAATCAACACTCCCTCTTAGCAAGGAATGTGCTCTAGCAATATACGTTGTTGCATACTGCTCTGATTCTGAAGCATCGTCTTCTGCGCTGCTGATGTCTGACATGTTGTCCACCAACTACTGCGTTGCTACTGCAACTGTGTGGCTACTGACACTGCCACTGTCAGCACTGCATCCATACTACAACTCCCTCTCAAGTGTTGCATCTATGCTGCTGCTAGCACTGCCACTGCACTGCAAACTGTTGCTGCTACTCCATCTGCAATGGAAAAACATTCCAAATTACTGAACTAACTGTGTTCAGTATGATACCACGTGAAAGCTGGAACTGACTGCTAAGTCTCTGCGCTGACCCTCTGAATCTACTGCGTTGTTGCTGACCTCTACTCTATGCCATCTGCACTGCTGCCAACTCTGCTCTGCGTTATTCAGTCTCTAGTCCTCCTAGCCACTGCAACTGTTTCCCCGACACTCATCGGCACTATCTGACACTAGTCCATCTTGCTACTCCAAAACTGGGCTCCCGTAGCAAGGTATTGATCCAAGAGGTGGACTCCTCAAGGATCTTGCCCATCTGTATCTCTTTCGAACTAGAACTCCAAATTAGCCCACCTCCCTCCTGGAGGTATCTCAGTTGTCATAGCGAACTCCTCCACTTGTTCGATCTTTGGGTTGCAACCTTAGGATTGTGCTTCTCATCCTTGTCCTTTTTCTTGAAAGGACACTGGGATGCATACTGGCCCATCTCGCGACATCTGAAACACTTTATCTTGGAGACATCCTTCTTTCGTCTCTATTGCCCGTGCTGGTCTTTTGATGCAAAGGGTTGTGTTCTTCTCCTCCTCCTTGGCCTTCAACCCACTGCTTCTGCTGCTTCCGTCAAGTTTGACCTTGACCAGGTCTCTCCTCAGCTCCTCTTGTTTTAGAGTTGCCCACATCTCATCACAATTAGGCAATGCTGCTCTACCTAGGATACTCTGGACAAAGACTTGCCACTCATTCGATACAGAATTGAGGACCAGTATTACTAACTTTGAATCTTGAGGTGTATTCCCGCATCCGACAACTCATCATGGGTCTCCTTCAGCTTCGTGAGGAACGGATCCGCACGTTCTCCCTTCTGCATCTGAGCAAATCTCAACTTTTTCTCCAAGTACATCCTCCACTGCTCGGAAGCTCGCAAATATAACATGGCCAAGACATCCCACATCTCCTTAGCAGTTGCTCTGCTAGCAATGTGGCACACTACGTGATCCTTAACTCCATTGAGGATCAACCTCTTAGCCTTCACCATCTCAGCTCTGTATTTCTTCAATGGATCTACATCCGCAGGTTCAACTACCATGTTATTGACGTACACTTGAGGGCATGCTCATCTACAAGGAAAGACATTTTAGCCTTCCAGATGATGTAGTTGGATGCTTCGTCCAACTTGTCGTGATCCCTCAAGCCACTAGTTGCCATCTCCTCCAAAAATTGTCGAACAACACCCTCTTTCTCTCTACTGCGTAACTTGTAGGCTAGCTTATGTACTCCCTGATGAAGCTGGTAAGTCTGCTGCCCAGCAAATGAGAAATATTGATTTCCTCGGCAAGAAACCATTGAGGAAGTATTCCCTCACTATACGATCTGCTTCCTTCTTCCGACGACTCTTCTGCCCAACACTTAGCTTGCAGAAACTGCGTCCCTCTAGCTCTGCGTGGCTCCCTCTGCCTTGTAAAATTCTCGATCCGGTAGTCTTACCTCTTTGTCAGCTCACTCAGAGAGAGACAACCTCGAAAATATAGCCCTCTTAGCTAGAACTACGCAATCCCTCAGGGGATTCGAACTGCTACTTGCTGTAACAAGTTGGTCCTTGCCTCAATGCTAGATATGCTCTTCCTGTTTCACATCAAACGCTTTGATGTGAAAATTCCACAATAGGAACCCCTACTGCAGTAAACTGATGTTACTTCTCCTACTTGTTAATTCATACAAGTTATTTGCTGTGTGCTATGACAAATATCAAAGTAAATACTATTGTAGTCTTCACTTAATTAAATTATAAGAAGAAATAAGATACCGAGAAAGAAAGAAAATAAAACACAATAGACAACGCTATTTTTGGACAAATGTCCCTGAAAAAACCCAATGTGGGAAAACCGGTGCAACAGCTTTGAGGGTTTATTATTATTAAGAAATAGCGAATTATGAATACATCTTTGAATACCTCACAGGATTATTCAGTTACAGAGAGAAATATTGGCAGAAATATTTGTGAGATTACCTCACACAATCAATGGGAAAATCCGGTTGATCCCGATACTGAGTGAATGCCTGTCGCAGGCCCTATGCTGCTCTATGCAATCCTCATGCAAGCTCTGCGTCAACCCCTCTAGGCTCTGCGTCACTCAGTCTGTTGATCAATTTGTTGCCTGGAGCCTCTTCTCTCAGCTTCCCGGTCTTACACCCCGACTCCCGGCTTTTGAAACTGACTCTCATCAGCAAAATCTCGGACTCTTTCTCACCCTCTGCGTTGCCTTCGCATGGCCCTTCGTGGCACTGCATCAGCCTCTGTGTCTGGTCTACTGGATCACTCATTGCCTCTCTCTGCGGACGATTCTTCGGCTGAGAAAATATCTCTCTCTCTAGATGTTATTCCTGCCCCTCAATTGCAAGAAATCTCCTCAATCGAATTTCCTCCTGAGAACTTTTCACTTCAGAAATTTGATCTCTTGATCTCTTTCTGTATGTTTTCCAAATGACCCTCAATCTTCCTTAAATAATATTCTTGTTCAGATTCAATGACCTAGAGTAACTCCTAATCAAAGGCTTAGATCATTTTGGCTTGATCTCCGTCATTTTCTAGAAGTTACACCCACAATTAGATTAATACCCATTAATATTTTTAATTTCCTTAGTTTAGACTTAGGGTCCCATTAAAAAATATTAATTATTTTAATAAAATCATCTCTAGGTGGTGTTGACCACTATGTGTCAACTTCCCATAGCAGTACCCCCCATTTTTTCACAAAAGGAATAGTGCTTAATTGACATGTCCGTGTCTGTCATCATCAGCTTGATCATATTATTTTGTAAATCCAGTCTGCATGTGTAAATTGTAAATAATCTTAGCAAATCTGAGTCATGTATGTAAATTGCCTAAGTGGATCTAATTTTCTAGTGATAATCTACGTTCTGGAAGGTTTTTTGTCTCACTGATCCATGATCGGCAGAGTTTTCCTTCAGCCTAACCCCAAAGCCAGAATAAATTTTGTCATTAGAATCTTAGGGGAATCCTAGTGCATTGATTTGCTAGATTATAGTTGTGTTTCAGAACTGGGTGGTCCATGAGGGTCTATGTCAAATGGGTTTTCCCCCTTGAGATGTAAAATTGTAAAATTCATGATGTAAAGTGTTTTGAGGGTTAGAAAATGTTTTAATCCCCTCATAAGTCCTAAGTCATAGGTCCTAGGTGATTTTTCCAAAAGCTAAGTTCGAGGATCCATTTAAAAATTAAAAATAAAAATCGGAAAAAAAAAGATGTAAATAAAATAAATAATAAATAAATAAAAATTAAAAATAATAAAAATAATAAGTCATTTTTGCGTAAATAAATCAGAATTTCTTTTAATATTTAAAATGCATTAAATTCGATGATAGATTAAAGATATCTTGATCTCATCGACGGTCGAGATTATTTTGACCATGGATCACTTCGAATTAGCCTTTGGGATTTTTTCCTTTAAATAGGGTGCTAGGGTTATTGAGATCAGATTCGATCTTTGAGTCTTGTGCTGAGAAACTCTCTTAACTTTTTGGTGCAAATAAAGAAAGACTTTGGGGTTGAAATCTTGTTGGTGTTACTCTCCTGAAGTGTTGTGAGCTATTTTATTTTCTGCCTAATTTTACTTTCAGCCATTAGTAATAGCTTGATGTAGGGTATTGTTGAACACAAGTATCTTGTTCACTTACTAGGGTTTGAATGGTAATAGAATTTCTGAAATAATGGCAGGTATGTCCATTGCATCTGGAATTTAGTACTGTTTTTTCCCTCTTTATTGATGGTTGAAGTGAGTTGTGTAGGAAACCCTTATTGAGAAAATCAATGGGCGTTTGGGGAAGTTCTCGGCTGAACTAGCCAAGTCCCGCAAAACATTTTCTTGCAGAGCCCAACAATTTCGATCCTGGGTTTATCATTTAAGTTTATTTTATGAATGCATGAGAGTTTTTCTAAAGTATCTCATAGTAAATCTGAAATTTTGAAAATATTACTGTTGATTATTGATAAATCTGGCTATTTAAGAGTCGAAAAGTTGTAAATGTTGTAATTGTTTAGCTGATTTAGGGTTTTAGTTTCGTTTTCTGCACATATTTTTTTTGGGTGTTTGTCTTTCCATTGCAGGTTGCAGGGTTCCTGAAGATTTATGAGGGTTTATCTAAGTTGTTTTGTTGTCCAAGGGTTTCAATTTCAGTTGTTTTTAGATCTGGAAGTCTTTGAGAGGGTTTCGTTTGTATTGCAGGAATAAAGTTCTCGAATTTTTTTTTGTGAACTAGGGAAAACCCTTGCCGCTTCACCATCTCTAGATTCATTTCCATCTCTTCATCAATCAAAGCTGTTCTTGCATCTTTCATCCATCGCTCAACATTTTCAATCATTGTCGTCGTTGCACCTGCAAACAAATAGCAGAACCCGTGGCCCCTACGTCAATTTTTTTGTGTTATACGCTGTCACGTGCAGTCATTTCCAAGTCTGTTGCAGGTCCACAGCCCCAAGGCCACCAATTCCACCTGCGTCCTTTGCTTATCAGCCCATCTGCTGCCTCATTTTCCTGCACGCGTTCCTCTAAACCTCCCATCAAACTCGCCTCTCTGTTCCCTCATCCTTTTCTGCCATTCTCCTCTGCCTGTTGCCATTCTCCATCCTTCACACTGCAGTCATTGCATCAAACCTGCTGCCATAATCACATTTTCCTCCACGCAGTTTCAAATCTTGTTACCTGTCCAAAAAAATGGAAACACGTGATCTCCTTCTGCTGCCGCCGTCAAATTTTGCAGCATCCAGGCAGCAGCGCCCTCACACAGTCATATTAGTGTTCTGCTCTCCTTCCGCTGTCCAATGTCCAAATCTATGCAATAAAAACTCAAACGCGTTTTGATTTTCTTTGTCATACGACTAGGTTTTAGCTTAGAGTTAGATTTAGTTTATTGAGTTTATTATATTTAGATTTTAGTTTAGAATAATTTTTCCCTTAGCTTTATTTCATTTTAGTTTGTTTTGTTTTAATTTGAATGCAGGACTTTCAAAAAAAAAATAATAATCTTTTCTTTTTTTAGAAGAGTAGATTTTAAATTTGTTAGGATTTAAATTTTTGTTTTGTTTTAAAACTTATGAATTCTTATAAATAAATAAATAAAATCTTTTATTTAGATCTTATATCATTTATTTTTATATAGATTAGGTATGTTTTAGTTAGGCTTTAGTTTAGATTCTAATTTTAGTTTTAGTTCATAAAATATAAAATCATATATATATATATAAGCATAAAGAATTTCATTTCTTTTAGTTAGATTTGATTTAATTTAGTTTAGATTTAATTTTGTTTAAAAGATTTATTATATATATATATATATATATATATATATATATATAAAGGTTTCTTTTAATTTAGTTTAGATTTTAGTATTATTTAGATTTTTGATTTAAAGTTTCATTCAGTCTTTAGTCTTGTTTTATTTAAAAAATATAAAAATATTTTGGAAATTTTTTGCCAGTTTTAGTCTTGGCTCACGGATTTGTTATGTTTGCGATATATCTTTTCTGCTGAGGCTAAAATTTTGATGTGGGAATAATATTTACATTTCTTTATATGGTTAAATATTCATTTGAAGATTAACTACATGAATGTGATCTCTGGTTAGCATTTTACGTGGTTGTTTAAAGCACTTTATCTTTCGAAATTTTAATTGCTGGAGTATCATTAAGCCATTGAGCATTTATTGATTATCTCACATTGGTAAAAGTTAAACTTTGTTTGAGTTGTTTGATGGTAAACGATTGTTAATGAGTCCATATTTCTGCAACATTTGATAAATAATCGTTTAATCATTTATTTCACAAACCACTAGTCTATTAACTTAATAAAATCAATTTAGTGGTTGCAGCATTTGATAAATATTCGTTTAATCATTTATTTCACAAGCCATTAGTCTATTAACTTAATAAAATCAATTTAGTGCTTGTTTCCCCTCGTGTCTCCCAATCCAACTGGTCCCTAGTTGGTCATTCATTATCCCATAGGGTATACCCCCCTTAGCCGTGGGAGACAGACTTAAACGGAGAGATCAGGGATCAGGGTGACAGCCCCCGGTCTGAGCGTTGTCGTGACAATCTGTGCGACAACATTTTTTGGCACTGTTGCCGGGGATACTTTATTCTCGGTGTTTCAACGACTTTTCATCATTCATCGTTCATCTTTCTATCATTCGTTTGAGCCGACAACGCCAACATTTTTTGGCGCTGTTGCCTGGGACGAAGTTTTTTCTGTCCTTGGTTTATTAAACATTCATCTTCTCGTCATTCTTTTATCTTTCTCATCTCTCATTTGAGTTGACAGACTCAACATTTTTTGGCATCATTTGGATCTTTTCATCACCTTATCTTTCGTCATATCAACAATTTTTCTTCAGCTCGTTTCTTGTTTGGGTGGCGACTCCATTTCATTTATTTTTCCCATACAAGAAGCCTCCCTCATATCTACTTCTTGGTTGCTTTTTTGGATCGTAGAATCAGATTCATTATTCAAGTGGCGACTCCGCTTCTTTCATCTATTGATTTTCTTGAGCAAAGATCTCGTTCTATCATCCATTTGGTCCCTTGTTATTCATCATGGATTATTTGTTTAAACCATGTCATTTCACTGATGATCTCCATGATTTTCCAGAAGAGGCCATTTCTAAATTACTTTTGTTCTCAGATGGCGATTCAGTTGATGTTAGAAAGCATTTAAACAGGTTTACTTGTGTAATGATCATATATTGTAGACTTCCTCAATATGATCAAGAAGATATCAAAATGCGTCTATTTGTCCGTTCTTTAAAGGGTGATGCTTTGAACTGGTTTAATAATTGTCCTGAAGATTCTTTCACTTCTTTACAAGACATTGTTGATGCTTTTAAAGATGGATATGGGGATCCAGATAGCTCGCCTTGTGCCCCTTAAATTGTGCAACCTAATGAAAATAATCTTATAAAAGGTCCAGCTATCGATGAAAGATTTCAAGACAATTCTTCATATCAGAATGTGCCTCCACCTGTACCATTGTAGTTCGAATCCATGATAGTGGAAATGCAAGGACATATTGTAAAAACAGTGTTGACAATGAAAAGGAAGATCAGAAGCAAATTATACAAGAACTAATGTGGTTGGTAAAAAATATGGAGATCAATCAAAATAATTACGCCAATGACGTGAGAACTTTATGCACCCACCTAGAAAAACATAATAAGGAGATGGAGATCATGAAAATTAAACACTCGAATTACATAACCGACATGCAAAATCAACATGCTAAGGAAATTGAGGCCATGAAAACTAATCATGACATAGAAATTAGTTTTATGCAAAGCAAGTTATCAGGCTTAGAGGAAAATATGACGACCATGCAAGCAAATCATAAGAAAGAGATAAACTCTATGCAGCATTGTTTGATGACCATAAAGGAAAAGGACGATAAAGTAATAAAAGATATGGAAGCTAATCAGATATGTCTTTAAAATAAGTCACTGACCATGGAGGAAGACCATGCCAGGGAAATTAGTGCTATAAAGGTTGAGCACTCTAGTCAGATGGATGCCATTAAAATACAGTTTCAGAAATTTCAACAGCAATTGGAAGATGAAAGAAACCAAGGAACGTCAATAGATCAGGAGCCTCCTTATTTGTTACAGCAATCTCCATCTTGTTATGAGGTCCTTTGTTCCATTGAAAATGACTTGGATGAAAGGGAAATTAACAATCAGGTTGATACTCACATGGTTAATCCACTAGTCATTTAAGATCAAGTTATAACTCATGGCACCTGTGAGATTGGTCCATCATCCTTAGCAGGGCAGATGCAGAATGAAGAAAGACATGTCACACATATCTTACATACTTCATTTGAGAGCTTTAAAGTAGAAAGTTCCACGTCATCAGTGATACAGCCTGCCACAAAGAAAAAACGCAAAAAAAAAGAGAACGAGAAGAAAATTTGATGCATCAGACGGCCGCGAGCAGCTTGACTTTCGGACAGGAAAAAGTCCTACCATATGCAGAATTGGACATGGCACATCCGACAAGCAATCGACAGATTTGCCTGAAAGCAGGCAAATGCTCAGTATACACTATATTGAACACATCTGATGCCATGGGGCATCCTTTGTATTGTATTTCTAACCTTACTCCTTGTCATTTCAGCGTTTTATTTTTGTTTGGGGATTAGATTTACTTTACTAGATAGTTAATAAATGAAGAGCTTATATCTTTCATGTGCTTGATGTTATATGATGATTTTTTGGACGGACGCTACTTATATTTTGTTGTGTGTTGCATGGATGCAGATTTTGGATTCTCACATTCCTAGAATGCAGCAACGTGTCCCCGAGTAGAGCTAGATGTTGACCACTACATGTCAACTTCCCATAGCATCACCCCCCATTTTTTTGCAAAAGGGATAGCGCTTAATCGACATGTCTGTGCCTGTCATCATCAGCCCGATCATATTGTTTTGTAAACCCAGTCTGCATGTGTAAATTGTAAATAATCTTAGCAGATATGAGTCATGTATGTAAATTTCCTAGGTGGATCTAATTTTCTAGTGACAATCTACGTTCCAGAAGGTTTTTGTCTCACCGATCCATGATCGGCAGAGTTTTTCTTCAGCCTAACCCCAAAGCCGAAATGAATTGTCATTAGAATCTTAGGGGAATCCTAGTGCGTTGATCTGCTAGATTATAGTTGTGTCGCAAAACTGGCTGGTCTATGAGGGTCTATGTCAAATGGGTTTCCCCCCTTGAGATGTAAAATTGTAAAAGTCATGATGTAAAGTGTCTTGAGGATTAGAAAATGCTTTAATCCCCTCAGAAGTCCTAAGTCATAGGTCCTAGGTGATTTTTCCAAAAGTTAAGTTTGAGGATCCATTTAAAAATAAAAATAAAAATTGAAAAAATAAAAAAAAATCAAAGATATAAATAAAAATAAAAAAAAATTAAAAAAAAAATTAAAAAATTAAAAAAATATAAATAAATAAATAAATAAAATAAAAACTTAAAAAATAATAAAATAATAATAAGTCAAATTTTTGAGTAAATAAATGCAGAATTTCATTTTTTTAATATATTAAAATGCATTTAAAAATTCAATGGATGAGATTTAAAGATATCTTGATCTTCATCGGCGGTCGAGATCATTTTGACATGGATAACTCGAACTAGCCGCTGCGATTTTTTTCCTTTAAATAGGGTGCTAGGGGTCATTTGAGATCAAATTCGATCTGAGTCTCGTGCTGAAGAAAGCTCTCTTGTAAACGTTTTCTGGTGCAAATAAAGAAAGACTTTGGGATTGAAATCTTGCTGGTGTTACTCTCCTGAAGTGTTGTGAGCTATTTTATTTTCTGCGTAATTTTACTTTCAACCATTAGTAATAGCTTGATGTAGGGTATTGTTGAAAATAGGTATCTTGTTCACTTACTAGGGTTTGAATGGTAATAGAATTTCTGAAATAATGGCAGGTATCTCTATTGCATTTGGAATTTAGTATTGTTTTTTCCCTCTTTATTGATGGTTGCAGTGAGCTGTGCAGGAAACCCTTATTGAGAAAATCAGTGAGCATTTGGGGAAGTTCTCGGCTGAACTAGCCAACTCCCGCAAAGTATTTTCTTGCAGAGCCCAACCAGTTTTGATCCTGGGTTTATCATTTAAGTTTATTTTATGAATGCATGAGAGTTTTTCTAAAGTATCTCATAGTAAATCTGAAATTTTGAAAATTTTATTGATAAATCTGGCTGTTTAAGAGTCGAAAAGTTGTAAATGCTGTAATTGTTTAGCTAATTTAGGGTTTTAGTTTCGTTTTCTGCACATATTATTTTTGGGTGTTTGTCTTTCCATTGCAAGTTGCAGGGTTTCTGAAGATTTCCGAGGGTTTATCTAAGCTGTTTTTTTGTCCAAGGGTTTCAATTTCAGTTGTTTTTAGATCTGGAAGTCTTTGAGAGGGTTTCGTTTGTATTGCAGGAAGAAAGTTCTCGATATTTTTTTTTTTTTTTTCAATTCTTCTTCTGAACTGGGGAAAACCCTTGCCGCTTCACCATCTCTAGATTCATTGCCATCTCTTCATCAATCGAAGTTGTTTCTGCATCTTTCATCCATCGCTCAACGTTTTCAATCCTTGCTGCCGTTGCACCTGCAAACAAGTAGCAGAACCTGTGGCCCCTGCATCGATTTTTTTTGGGTTATACGTTGTTACGTGCAGTCATTTCCAAGTCTGTTGTAGGTTCACAGCCCCAAGGCCACCGATTCCACCTGCGTCCTTTGCTTATCAGCCCATCCGCTGCCTCATTTTCCTGCACGCGTTCCTCTAAACCTCCCATCGAACTCGCCTCTCTTCTCCCTCATCCTTCTCCACCATTCTCCTCTGCCTGTTGCCATTCTCCATCCTTCACACTGCAGTCGCTGCATCAAACCTACTGCCACAATCACATTTTCCTCCACGTAGTTTCAAATCTTGTTACCTGTCCAAAAAAAAAGAAACGCGTGATCTCCTTCTGCTGCCGCCATCAAAATCTGCAACGTCTAGGCAACAACGCCCTCACGCAGTCATATTAGCGTTCTGCTCTCCTTCCGCCGTCCAACGTCCAAACTTGTGCAATAAAAACTCAAACGCGTTTTGATTTTCTTTGTCATACGACTAGGTTTTAGCTTAGAGTTAGATTCAGTTTATTGAGTTTATTATATTTAGATTTTAGTTTAGAATAATTTTTCCCTTCGCTTTATTTCATTTTAGTTTGTTTTTTTTTTTTAATTTGAATGCAGTACTTTATAAAAATAAAAATAAAAAAAATTAATCTTTTCTTTTTTTTTAAGAGTAATTTTAAATTTGTTAGGATTTAATTTTGTTTTGTTTTAAAACTTTTTGAATTAGATGTTTCTTTATATAGATCAGGTATGTTTTAGTTAGGATTTGGTTTAGATTCTAATTTTAGTTTTATTTCATAAAATATAAAAATCATAAAAAACATATATAATATATATATATATATTATATAGATCTCAAAAAGCATAAAAAGTTCCTTTACTTTCTGTAGATTAGGTTAGTAGATTTTGTTTTATTTTTTATTTTTACGTTTTGTTCAGTTTGAGTTTAAAATTTTAAAAAAATCATAAAATTTATAAAATATTAAAAATAAAAATCATAAACTTATAAAATTATAAAAAGCATAAAGAATTTTATTTCTTTTAGTTTTAATTTTGATTTTAATTTAGTTTAGATTTATTTTGTCTAAAGTAAATATATATATATATATAGAAAAGGTTTCTTTTAATTTAGTTTAGATTTTAGTATTATTTAGATTTTTGATTTAAAGTTTCATTTAGTCTTTAGTCTTGTTTTATTTAAAAAATATAAAAATATTTTGGAAATTTTTTGCCAGTTTCAGTCTTGGCTCAGGGATTTGTTATGTTTGCGATATATCTTTTTTGCTGAGGCTAAAATTTTGATGTGGGAATAATATTTATCATTTCTTTATATGGTTAAACATGCTTAAATGTTCATTTGAAGATTAACTACATGAATGTGATCTCTGGTTAGCATTTTACGTGGTTGTTTAAAGCACTTTATCTTTCGAAAGTTTAATTACTGGAGTATCATTAAGCCATTGAGCATTTATTGATTATCTCACATTTGGTAAAAGTTAAACTTTGTTTGAGTTGTTTGATGGTAAACGATTGTTAATGAGTCCATATTTCTGCAGCATTTGATAAATAATCATTTAATCATTTATTTCATAAGGCACTGGTCTATTATCTTAATAAAATCAATTTAGTGCTTGTTTTCCCTCGTGTCTCCCAACCCAACTGGTCCCCAGTTAGTCATTCATTATTCGGTCATTCATTATCCCATAGGGTCTACCCCCGTTAGCCGCGGGAGACAGGCTTAAACGGAGAGATCATGGATCAGGGTGACAACCCCTGGTCTGAGCATTGTCGTGAGAATCTGTGCGACAACAGGTGGAATTTCCAAAAACGCTTTCTGGGTTCTTTGCAATACATGTTCCCAAGCCTCCCTGCAAAATTTGAGGCCTAGAGCACATCCGATGCTACCGTAAACCAACATATTCTCCATCTACAGGTCGACTTCTTCTTATAATCTTCTGTTGGAGCACCAACAGCCAAGATTAAAACATAATTGATGGATAAGATTAACTAGAAATCAATCCATGTCTTCTTTTAGAAGATTCACACCTCATTTGATTAATACCCTTTAATTGGCCAAATTTCCTAAGTTTAGACTTAGGGAACCATTTAAAAATGTTAATTATTTTAATTAAATTATCTCTAGGTGGAATTTTCCAAAACGGTTTCTGAGTTATGGAGAATACATGTATTCTAGCCTCTCCACAAAATTTTGTTGCTAGAACACACCCGATGCTACAAAAAATCAACACTGTTACCATTGCATCTATATACATCTTCAAACCAAACTCATCTAGAAGGAAGGACATCCTTTCCTTCCAAATGACATAGTTGGAAGCTCTGTCCAACCTGTCCTGACCACAAAGCCTAGCAGTGGCCATCTCAACGAATGTCGAAAATCTCCTTTTCCCTTCTGCTCAACTGCTACTCAGCGATTCACACTCCCTTCTCGAGTGAGAAACTATGTTCACACCGACTATTGATTTGCAAAGAAAAACGAACTTCTTGAGACTAGAAGTTCCTTGAGGTAAATTTTCCCTCAGTGTGTGATCTTCTTTATTCCACCCGACGTCGGCTTTGTTCTAGCAAACTGCTGCAAAGCGTCCAATTAGAGATTTGCTCTACGAAAATACTAGGTTGCTTCATCTGTCTTTGGAATCACATAGATCGAATATTTTTGTACCTCTCAGAAAAAGTCAAATCTCCTCAAGTAACCTGACCTTCCTGGAAAGGTGACTACACTTCCTCTGGGAGTTTCGATCTGCTACTCACACTGAACAATGAAACTTCTCTCTTTGCCTCTAAGCTCTCTGGTTGTTGAACTGTGCTCAGACACCATGTGAAAATCCCACAAACGGAATCTTATTGCAACAACTAGAAATTATTCTCCTAATTGTTATTTTAATTTAACAATTTATTTACCGTTTCCTACAACAAATACTAAATAACTCACACTGCAACCTACACAAATAAAATTGCGGAAGAATAATACGCCGGAAGAAATGCTAGCACACACAAAATAACACAGTTATTTTTGGACAAATGTCCCTAGAAAAACCCAACTTGGGAAAATTGGTGCAACAACCGATGGTTTTATTACTAAGCAGCCATGAAATAATCTGAGTACGACTGGATGCCGAAATTGGCAATCCTAGAGAGAAATATTGTCAAGAAAAACCTAGTCAGGAAATTTCCTCACTCCGCTATTAATTTGGGGTAGCATCGGATGTCCTCTAGGCCTCAAATTTTGCAAGGAGGCTTGGGCACATGTATTCCAAAGAACCCAAAAAGAATTTTGGGAAATTCCACCCAAAAACGATTTTATTAAAATAATTAATATTTTTTTTATGGGACCCTAAGTCTAAAATTAGAAAATTAAAAATATCAATGGGTATTAATCTAATTGTGGGTGTAACTTCTAAAAGAAGAAGAGGATCAAGCTAAAATGATCTTAGCCATTGATTAGCTTTTAATTTGGGCCGTTGAATGTCAACGAGAAGATTATTTAAGGGAGCTTGAGGGTCATTTGGAAAACACAACAAGAAATCAAGAGATCAAATTTATGAAGTGAGAAGTTCTCAGGACGAAATTTTGATCAAGGAGGTTTCTTGCAGTTGAGGGGCAGGGATAGCATCCAGAGAGAGAGAGAGAGATTTTCTGATCTGGAGAATCATCACCAGAGAGAGGAATAGAGCGATCTAGTAGCCTAGACGCGAGGCCACGAAGAGGCAATGCAGAGGGTGAGAGAGAGTCCGAGATTTTGCTGAGGAGAGTCAGTTTCAGAAGCCGAGAGCTGGGGTGTGAGATCGAGAGGCTGAGAGCAGAGACTTTTGGCAACAAATACATCAACAGACTGGGTGACATGGAGCCTAGAGAGGTTGATGTAGAGACTGCGTGAGGATTGCGGAAAGCAATGTAGGGCTTGCCAAAGGTAATCTCACAAATCTTTCTGCCAGTGTTTCTCTCTGCAACTGAATATCTGGAGAGGTATTCAAAGATGTATCCAGATTTTGCAACTTCTTAATAATAATAAACCCTCAGTTCTATTGCACCGGTTTTCCCACATTGAGTTTTTCCAGGGACGTTTGTCCAAAAACAACGGTGTCTATTGTGTTGTATTTTCTTTCTTGCTCAGTGTCTTGTTTCCGCATAATATTTAACTAAGTGAATCCTATAGTGTATGTATTGCAATATTTGCCATAGGAAACTGCAAGTAATTTGTTTGAAGGAATTTAACAAATAGGAGTAATATCATCAATTGCTGCTGTAGGGATTTCGGTTAAGGAATTTTCACATGGTATTAGAGCTGCAGATGAAGCAAGAAGAGTAGAGTCGGTAAATCCAACGTTGAGTAGAATAGGGAGTTTGAAAAAGCTGTAGGAGGTGGCATTTCGAAACCCCCAGAGGGTTGACGAAGTTCCAAGCCGGGAGGGTAGATTTTCGAGGTAGTCTCTCTCCGAGTGAGTCGACGGAGAGAAGGACTTCCAGTTTGAACTTTTGTCAGGGTAGAGGAAGCAATGATGAAGCCTCAGTGTGAGAGAGTTGGTGGGACAGATTTTTATGCAGACAGTTTGTTGGGCAGAGGATGGTCAAAAGAAAGAGAAGAAGCACGACTGAGGGAATTTCTTCCTCAGAGAATTCCTAGCCAAGGAATTCGAATTCTCATTTGTTGAGTAGCAGTGGGCGAGAGGAGGTCATTTGAATTTCTATTTTGGTAGATATGGAAACAAGTGGCTTGAGGGATCAGGACAGGTTGGACAAAGCATCCAACTATGTCATTCAAAAGGCTAGAATGTCGTCCCTTCTAGATGAGCATGCCCTCAAGGCATACGTCAACAGCGTGGTGGATGAACTAGCAGATCCAGATTCGCTAAAGAAGTATAGATAAGATATGGCAAAGGCCAAGAGGATGATCCTAGATAGAGTCAAGGATCACGTGGTATGTCATGTTTCTAGCAGAGGGACCGCTAAGGAGATGTGGGATGCCTTGGTCACGTTATACCATGGATCTTTCGAGCAGTGGAAGATGTACTTGGCATAGAAGCTGAGATCTGCTCAAATGCAGAAGGGAGAGTGTGTGGATCCAATCCTGATCTTACGAGCAATGGAAGATGTACTTGGAGTAGAAGCTGAGATCTGCTCAAATGCAGAAGGCAGTGTGTGGATCCAATCCTCATGAAGCTGAAGGAAAGCCATGATGTGTTGTCTGCTGCGGGGCATACACCTCGGGATTTAGAGTTGGTTAGACTAGCCTTCAATTCTGTCTCAGATGAGTGACAAGTCTTTGTCTAGAGTATCCTGGGTAACGCAACATTGTTGAATTGGGATGAGATGTGGGCAGCTCTAAAACAAGAGGAGTTGAGGAGAGACTTAGTCAAGGTCAAACTTGATGGAAGCAACAACAACAGTGGGTCGAAGCCCAAGGAAGAGGAGGATAATGCAGACCTTGCATCGAAGGGACAACAAGAGCAACAGAGACGTAAGAACGACATCACGAAGATCAAGTGTTTCAAGTGTGGTGAGATGGGTCACTATGCTACATAGTGTCCTCTTAGGAAGAAGGACAAGGATGAGAAACACGATCCGAAGGCTGCACCCGCGAAGATCGAAGAGGAGTTCGCCATGATTTGGAGTTGTAGTTTGAAAGAGCTATAGATGGGCAGGATCCTTGAGGAGTCCACCTCATGGATAGATACCTTGCTACGGGAGCCAACATCAGTAGTAGCAGGATGGACTAGTATCGGATTGTGCTGAGGAGTGTCGGAGAGAGAGTTACAGTGGCTAGGAGTGCCAGAGTCTGGGCAGCGTAGAGCAGAGTTGACAACAGTGAAGATGGCACAGAGCAGAGGTCAGCAATAGTGCAGTAGATTTAGAGGGTCAGTGCAGAGACTAGCAGCAGTCAGGCTCCAACATTCACGTGGTATCATACTGAACATAGTTAGTTCAGTAATTTTGGATTTTTTCATCATTGATAAAGTAGCAGCAACAATTTGCAGTGCAGTGGCAGTGCTAGTAGCAGCACAGATGCAACAAGGGAAGATGTAGTACAAATTCAGTGTTGACAGTGGCAGTGTCAGTAGTAGTACGGTTGCAGTAGCAACGTAGTAGTTTGTGGACAACATGTCATACATCAGCAACACAGAGGACGATGCTTCAGAGTTAGAGAAGTATGCAACATCGTATATTGCTAGAGCACGTTCCTAGCTAAGAGGTAGTGTTCATTTGGGGTAGTATCAGATGTGCTCTAGACC